>CM061138.1:153069778-153113770 GCA_030789695.1 Scilla litardierei | reverse complement strand
TCTGGCTAGTGATAGTGCTACAATCCATACAATTCTCAAGAATAAGAAATACTTTCAGTGCTTGAAATTAAGTCAAGCTAATGTCAGTACCATATCGGGTTCATCGAATCTAAATGAAGGCTCTGGAAGAGAATATATTTGTTACCAAAAGGTACAATTATATCGGTATTTATATCACGGTCACAATGCCATCATACTACATTTTTCAACTACCATGAGGGTTCAAAAATTAATTAGGACACCTCTGTACTACTAAGAAGAAGAAGAAAATCCATACTCGCCATACAGAATCTCGACCTCCAGGTAATAAAATGTCTATTGTTGGATGCAGAGCTAAGAAATAGACACCACTGAGATGTCCGTGATATGACCTGATAACCTAAAAAATAAATTAAAGAAGTCAATTTAAGCTTTCCAGCAGTCGACAAAAAACTATACAAGCTATGAAACATATCCAACAATGACTTACCTTATTATATTCAAGGTCCCAGTATTTAACTTGGTTGTCATCACCCGCAGAAAACAGATAAGTATGACGTTGGCTCACAGCCAGACCTGGACATAATAAGGTATTCACATTATTGTCTCCAAAAATGCACCAAGATAATCCACTAAAGAAATTCCAACATGCACTAGTATTAAGTTGTCATTTACAGTATAAGAAGCTAACCTCTTATCTGTTCCAACATGCACCAAGATAATCCACTAAAGAAATTCCAACATGCACTAGAATTTTTTAACCGAATCCGAATCCGATTCCGATTTTATTCGGACGGGAAAAACAAGTCCGAATTCCGATTCCGATTTTTTTTCCGAATCTCATTCCGATTCCGATTTTTATTCGGCCATAATATTTGAACCAAATTCCGATTCCGATTCCGAAAATGCATAGTTCCGATTCCGAATTCAAATCCGAATCCGAAATTGCACAGTTCCGATTCCGATTCCGAAACCGGATATATACATTATTTCCAAATTTATATAATTCATGCATCCCAAAAAATAAAAATAATTAAGAAGCTCAAAACCTCCATTACTTCCAAAATTTCTAATATAGGCATACCAAAATGCAAATACAAACTCACCAAAATTTCAATAAACTAGAACTCAAAAGTATCATCCCAATATACTGTCCACACAATCACACTTCTCAGTAAGATTCATCCCAATATTTCGAATACAAACCCACCAACAGTTAAGTATAAGATTCACAGAATTACAATAATCCCACAAACCGATCCTTTTTACTACAATAGGAAACATCAAAAACCCCACCAACAGTTAAGTATAAGATTCACAGAATTACATATATATGGAGTTTATTGGTATGTTTTGCTAATTCTGAGTTAGAATCCAAGTCACTTGCACAATATTTTTGTTTTTTCTCATCTGTGTGTTGCATTTAATTAATCTCTCTTATAGATTGACTCTTTTTTCTTTATATTCTTCTTTTGTGTGTGGGAAATATGAACATATTGAGATAACACAAGTATGTAATCATGCAGCCACTGCTACAAATTAAAATAAGTTGTTTACGAAACCTTGACATCAGTGAAAGCATAACTCATATATTTGTTATTTTAATAACATGATTAGAGCAGGTGGAAGCGAAGAATATGATATTAGTTCTTTGTTGGTAAATATTTCATATAGCCACTATACCTACATACAAAATTATTAATCCAATCCCCACTGTAAACAAGCACTGTGAAATCTAGCCTATTTTATAACGAAAGAGGTATGACTTAAGTAAAATGCACATGTTGCAGAGTGGCAACTGACTATAATTAAGAGCTGCCACCCAAAACATGAAAATCACCACTATTACCTAATGTGTAGCAATTATTTTGACCAGGGAAATTTAATCAATAGCTATTGGAAGACGGTAAGAAAACCCTGTGTTTCTGTGAACACGGTATAAGAAAGATAATGACAGAAAATTAAAAAAAAGTAAAATTCAGATCAAGTCAAAATAGCTAGAAAACATGAAAAGACACATGAGGTACCAGCACTAGTGGAAAACAGCATATCAGCCACAGATCATCAGCCACGGATTTAATCTGTGGTAGATGTTGAAACAACTACCACGAAATAGTCCGTAGCTGATTTTCCGTGACTGATGAGACCAATCGCCATGGAACATCTGCCACGGACAAAATCCGTGGGAGATGAAAATTATTTGCCACGGATAGTTGCGTGGCTAATATTTCTTTGCCACTGGTCATATTTGCCACGGATATGTTCAGGAAAGACGTATAGCTGGCATCAACAATTCCGCGACAGATGCCTATTTGCCACAGACAGTTCGACGGATAAGGGAAATTTTTTCGCCCAAATTTAGGGCGGGCGAGCGCGGGCATTTTCCCCCACTCCCAATTATATTGCTCCCATCTTTTTCTATCTCTCCCTCCCATCTCTCTAGGTCGTCTTTGGCTCCCTCCTGATCTGTCCCCTCTGCCCTCTCTCTAGGGTGTCTTTGTCTCCCTCACGATCTCTCCCCTTTGGCCTCTCTCTGGGGCAGATTCCACAGTGGTCCGAGTTCCAACGCCGAAGCAAGCAGGGGGGCAAAGCCCCTCTTGTGGCCGAACGTCAGCCGCAAGGGATCGAATCCCCATTACTGCCGAGCATGCAGGGGGCGATCCCCATTGGAGCCCTAATTCGCTGGAGAAATCATCCGAGCGATAGTGATCTTCGTACGAGCCACGCTCTCATACTGTACGGGGACAAAGCCCCATGAGTCAAGAGATCGTGAGTAAAGCCCCATGGCTAAGCATCGAGGGGGACGAACCCATGGCTGATCGATCAGTGGATGAAGTGGAGGCCAAAGCCACATTTCCGTGCGACGGGGGTGAACCTCAATCGTCAGGCGAACTCCACCTACCACACGCAGCGTCGGTCGGTGCCATATGTTTCCAGCAAACCCCACTTCAAAATCATTGGAGGAAAGTGAGTCCCACATGGCCGACGATCGGCTGCAAGGGCCTAGAGCAAGGGTATAACCCCTTTTACTGATTAATTATTCCAAGGTATGAAAACTTATGCTCAGGTGCTTACTTTTCTACATGGATGCACTCATCCAGTTTTCTTGTTGGATCTGTCAACAAAGAGCATACACTTGAAGTCAATGAAGGAATCTCAAATTGGGGATATCGAGCTCTGTAAAGCTATCGATCCTTCTAAAAGCACGGGTAGCCTTTCTACTGTTGTTGGTTCTGTTGGATACGTTCCTCCAGGTGAGAGACTAATTCATACATTCATAGTTGTTTGAATTGTGAGATATTATTTGATTTTGCTGTCTCATTAGTGTCTGATTTAGTATGTTGATGATGATGATGTTTAGTCCTCGAGCTCATTGATGTGGTAGTTAAATCATCTTTCAGGATTGTTGCATACCAAGTATTCCAAGCACAATGTGGCATTTGAATTATGTTTATATCGAGATTTTTTTCTGCATCTTAATCCTAGAAATTTTCGGTATTGGTATTGGATTCGTCAAAAATTCTGTTCTTGCATGTACATACATGTATCTTCGTTTTCCCCCCTAGTTCGTGACCTGGAAAACTTTTAACAAGTTATTCACAGAGCTAATATATCTATAAATTGTTGCTATTACAAGTCAATAATAATAAGCTTGATTTCAATGTTATATTAGCAGCAATATTGTTACAATTCCATTTCTTATTAAATGATCATGAATCCTGAAACCAAGAGTACCACATATCATATCTCTCTTCATAGCAAAGGAGGAAGTACTAGAGAGTACCCATGTCATAAAACCAAGATTTCGTTATTGTAATTTCATGATTGCATAGTATGCTTACACGATGAGGGTGACTGCGGCCGGCAATGTTTACTGTTTCAGGGTTGTCTTACTGGAGGTGCTGACCGGAAAGCCTCCAGTGAGCGAAGGGATCAAGTTAGCCAAGTGGGCACTATGTTTCTCATCTAGGCTCGGCCATGGGGAACATATTCTTGATTCTTGGGTTAGCAACTCGTCACCTGAGGTTCTGAGACAAATGCTGGCATTGAGTTGGCCAAGCGCTATGCTGATCAGAGAGAAGATATCTTTAATTATTCCAAGTTATTTGATGCTGTTTTTTTTCATGTTGATGCCATTTCTAGGATGGTTTGCCAAAGATCATTCTATTTTAACTTTAGTTGCGGGTGTCTGCTGCCATTGCCTATTAGAACGATGCAACAACCTAGTCATATAATTACCCCGGAAGATTGTTCCAGTTTTTAGGTTCTCCAAGGGACCAGCTTTGTGAAATTCTTGCTAGTTCATTAAAGAGTAAATATGGGAGTAAGCCTTCGCTTTGCACACCGTTTATCTTCACTTCTATCCTGAATTCCAGCATCATTAAGTTAATTTGTATATTTATATTGTGCAATGGTGGAGTAGCTAGATTCAAATCCCTGGTGTTGCACCTTCTAAACTTATGCTTCCAAAAATTGCAAATAATGGTTTTGCTAATAATTGGTTTTCATAAAGATTTTTATGTTTGCACGATAATACATCCCGTAGTAAATGTTATCATATTTATATATTATTCACATATAAATTTATCTGGTAACTGGATGGAATTCCCGAGCCAGGTAAACACAAATATCACCCTTAATCTGTGTACAGAAACTCATTGTGTCGAAGCTGATATGGATTTATTATTGATTCATGTTATGCCGAGACCATTAAAGTGCCTGAACTATGAAGAAGCTCAATTTTTAATCAATATATCTGAGAACAATGCTTGTACATAGTTTTGGGTGTATTTCTACTAATTTCTTTTGCTCTTGCCTGTATCTGGGATGTTCCACATATATGGTATTCAAAATTTAAATGTAATTAGGTTCTAATTTTTTATGACGTAATATATTGTTTCTTTGTTGGCCTAATATAATTTACTTTGGTTGAGATCAAATTTCAGCAAGTCCTGTTATCGAATTACATGTGTTAGCTGTTAAGTCCGAGCTCCTAGCTACCATTGATGAAAATTACTGTACAATACCAAATAACTTGTTAGGATTCTACTAGTGATGAAAATCTGAGAACACTGCCAGTGATACTAGTTTATATATTTAAGCAGTATGATGTTATAAGCTATGATTTATGGTACCATTTAATTGACATCTTGAGCTCAGTTTTTTCGCATCAGTTTATCTATAATGTTCTCAGTTTATCATCTAGTTTCATTTTGTTCCTTCCGTTTTCCATTTTATTGTGTTTGATTGGCTATTTGCTTTACGTATCCAGGTTTTGGATATTAGGATCTTTGAGAACGGAGAATATGCTCTTGTAAGTTACATCCTCGTATCAACAAAAAAAATCAACATATAGTTCTTGGAATCTAGAGCAATTGAAAATGATATGGGCATTTTGATTCCCTTTTCAGACTTTTGATTCTGTTCTTTACAAAGCCAACTTGGCTTGTGCATGCACATACATGTTTGCAGGTTCTCAAATATCTGTTGCTATTTGTGTTGGAATGCGAACTGCATGAGCTATTCCAAGTTTATTGTTGTTAACTGAAAACTTGTCGCCCAACTCTCAAGTTTATGTGTATCTTGTCCTACATGTTCTTAGATTGCCTGGGTTGGAATTCCGACTGCCCTGCTTGGCTGCCAACCGATATGCTTATCAAGGTAAAATTTCTTCATAGTCTTAATATTATAATCACGATATGTGGCCAACAGAAATTATGGATCTTACCACAAATATACTCATGAGATAACTCGGGGCCAGAAATATTTGATAAAAGGATGATCATGAAATAAATTTACATCCAGTTACAAATCTAAATAGAGATGGATAATAAATCTGAGCTTGTTACTGAATTTTTGTATGATGCTTGTGATGCTTGACAGTCAGACCAGTTGAACTATGAGAGGATCTGAGTTCAGAGCTCTATTGCTAATAACTGGCAGTTATATGTGATGGTGCCTTTGATCCGACTGACATTACATCTCCCATGAAATTCTTCTCATTGTATACCTTTATAACACGACAATCTTTTATCTGAAACCAGTTGGTTTAGTTTATCTCGATGTAGATGCCTACAATTCATATTAATAAGACTCATAACTGGATTTAATGCTCAATTCATGCTCTCCTACAGAAAACATGTGCAGGGAAGCAGCTTTAGCAAGCTGTTCAAACTAGGGTGTGCACCCTCTCTTGTTTCTGAGTGGTGGTGGTGGCATATGGGTAGGTGGGTGGATATCTTGTGGAAAGAGAAGGAGATAGTACGGTGGGATAAAACTAATTCATTTAAACTCTGATTTGTTTTTTCTAGAGAATAATGAATAAAAGCGTAGGATTTGTTTATAGCAATGTCTGATTTTCTTGGATTGCGACCTATATCCATCACTTTTAAACGTCTTTTGTTTAGATGAGTGCATATGCTATTTTGTTATTGATGTTATTAAGATCGTTGCCATTTATTTACTATTTTGTTGTTGGAAGACATTCCATTTGTGTCAGTTGGTGTTTGTGTCATATGAAGAAGATAACCGATGCCATCATTTTGTTGTATTCTATTTTCAGCCTCCAACAAATAATATTTATTTGTTTATTAATTTTAGTAAATACTTATTTATTTCAATTTTTGTTTTAGGAATCGCGTCCGCAAGGCGGAGCCAGTGGAGGACCGGAGGGTGGAGATATGAGGTGAGAGTTTAATTGTTTTTTACTTGGTGGGGAGTGATAAGTGTGCCGAGGGGCCGTTATGATGAGATTGCAAGTTTACTTTGTATTGAAGGGGCCGAGGGGCCGTTATGTTGATGTGTGGAAACTTTTTGTATTGAGGGGGCCGAGTAGCCATTATGTTGATGTGTGGAAACTTTTTGCATTGAGGGGGCTGAGTGGCCATTATGTTGATGTGTGGAAACTTTTTGTATTGAGTGGGCCAAGGGGCCGTTATGTATTTGTCTGTGGAAACCTTTTGTATGTGGAAAACTTTTCTATTGAGGTATGTTGATGTATGTGGAAAGTTTGTATTCATATAGTTTCTTGGAATTTGTTGATGGATGAGACTATTTTAATTGGATTTTTTGATATTGTTTATATATGGGAATATTAATTGAACAATGATGTTTCTTTCTTGTTATTTATATATATGAGAATTTTGATTGCAAACAAATTTTTAAAATTTTTGGATTTTTTTAAAAAATAAAAAAACATTTTCCACGGACTATCCGTGGCTAATATTTTTAGCCACGGATTTGAATTTGGAAAATATACATCGCAGAAATCTTTTCGCCATCGAGAATCCGTGGCAAATAAAACAATCTTGCCACAGAATATTCGTGGCTAATGCAGGTTAGCCACTGTAAATTTTCCGTATATCATCCATAGTGAATAGATTTTTGCCACGGAATTTTCGTGGCAATAGTTGGAACAATAGTCACGGAATATCCGTGGCTAATGCAGTTTACCACGGATATTTTTTGTAAACTTTTCCGTAGCAAATATACTTTTCCCACGGATTTTACGTGGCAATAGGTGGAACAATTGCCACGGAAATTCCGTGGCTATAGTTCCGTGGCTAACTTTTCCGCCACGGAATTTCTTCCATTTGCCACGGATTTTTCGCATTTGCAATGCCACTTTCTCCCACGAAACAATAGCCACGGAATTTATAAAAATCCGTGGCTATTGAGTATTAGCCACTGATTTTGGGGTATTAGCCACGGATTTGTCTGTGGCTAATGTCCAATTATCTAGTAGTGCAGGAAAGAGTTTAGAGCATGCTCAAAACCAAGGCATATAACATATAAGTAAGCTCATGTACTGTCCAGATCATAGAGATTCAACAAGTAGCCCACATCATTGCTTCTTTAGTTGTCCTTTTACTTTCTAAATATTTGATTTTTGTATAATGATATATGTCCTAGAACTCTACATATCTACAAAAATACATGCAACATTCAACTGTAATTATCTAAGTAGAAAAAATAGATAAAGAACACCAAGTGATTATAGAAATTTATCTATCCTAAACTACAGAATAAGTCATATAGATGGTACTATTAGACAAACTATGGTCCCACAGGAAGAGTATTAGCTACCGCAATATGTTAAAAAAGTGTTTCTGCTATTTTTCGCAGAACACATTAATATTATAGATGGTGCGTGCCTTCATCAATTCAGCTACCAGTCTCTCTATGCCTTTCCAGTCCAGCAATCTCAGCGGCTAATCCCTGAGATAGGTTGATAACAGTTCTATGTGACTGCCAGCTATCTGAGGCAATAAGCTAGCTAAAACTTAAAATAAATAAGTCAATGTGCCCATATCTCTTCTTATGTGAAGAAATTCCAGGAAAGAAACAGCAAGCATGAAGGACAATGCAAAAATGATATATTGAGATACATGCTAGCCGATATGATTCATGAAGGAATAAATAGATCAAGCAACACCAATTGTCATGACCAACATACAAGAAGGGCATAAAGATCTTCAATGTTGCATATTAAAATTACTATAAACCAATACAAATTCTCTTGGGCAGGTAAGTGGAATGACAAGCATTATTCAATGCATAATTATGCATTGCAATCTGAGGTATTATGATGACAAAAAAGTCAACTATATCATACTATAGTCGTAGAGTATGAGAAAACCCAACGAAGTTTCTTTTATTATTAATTCTGTTTTTTAATAAGATTGATTCCAATGAAGAACCATCAGAAGGGGAAGCATATTAAAAAAGCAGACAATGAGAATTTTGGGATAAGAACCCGCAAGCCTTCTAGTTTATGATAATTTGTGCAGTAGTTATATCATAGAAGAAGAATAACTACTGCACAATATGGGAATTGCACAAATTATCATAAATTAGAAATACCATGTTCCATTCTTCTTTTATTTTCCTTATTTTAGAAAACCTGGACTCATAAACTAGAAGGTTTTAGATTTATATTGAGATGCATGCATAGAAATAAATCAGCAATCAAGTTCAATACTAAATGCAGTATATTACTTTTCAAAGGTTACCCTTTCTTTGTTTGTATGCATGTTGTAGCATAACCCAAATGTTAACTTTTTACTGTTATTTTAAGATTTTAATGGCAGATGTATTATAGATGATTTCTATTTAATTATATTTGGAGGCTACATTGGATGAACAATTCTATCATGGAATACAATCAGACCAGTGGACATGCAGCCGTTTGTGGTGTTGCCAAGGGCATGAACATGGAAACCATGCAGCCCAGGCCTCCCTGTTACGGTAGTTGGGCCTGAATTCATAAATAAGATCACATGTATAACTGATGTACAAAAAAGAGTGCACCAATTAATTGATACAATTGGCTACTCTTGTTTTATCTCGGCATCAGATTGCAGAAAAATAATATGTTATGGGCTATAAATTTACCATCTCCCTCTTGGGTGAAGGTCACCTGGCCCTTCACGCCCTCACCGACAATTACAGCAACAGCCTTCGACATTCTTTATGTGATCTACGCACATAAACATCCAAAACAATAGAAGTGTTTCAGTAACTAAAACAAGAAACAAATTTACAAATGATGTTTACCACAAGAAAAAGATAGAAAAGAACTCAAAATCTTATTTTTCATGTAAACTAACATGCTTATCAACCTTTGCATATCCTATACTCGATGAGAACACACGACATTTTGTCCAATAACTAAGATAAGACCAACAAAACTTATACAAGTTCAATATAATTTTTAAAGAACTCGACATGTGCAGAGAGCTAGTAAAGAAATCAAGACAAAACTTCATATGATTTTTAACTCCTATCTTACCCATGAAACTTTTTTAAGAAACATAAAGTGAGCAAATGGTCTAGAGTTAAACCATGAGCAATCCAATTGATATAACTAATAAGAAAAAAATCAAAAATACAAGTACCAATGAATTGTATGGAAATACCAATTGCTACAAGACACATTTTTCGTGTACAATCAAGTTAGAAGTTACTGGAAAGTACAAATAACTGCAAATTAAAATACAAGTTATATTTTGTGTGTATGAGAGACGAACTATGTAAATAGCAAACTCTCTGCAAGATGATAGCCCCCAAGGTGTATAAATCAACAGTTTTTAGAAGCAGTTAGGAAACGAAGCTTGAATCTTTAAAAACAGTGACAATGATTCACAAATAGTCGATATCGATATTGATGATAAGATGAATTTTTGATATACCTTGGCAAGAGAAATATCCCTATCCTTAGACTAAAATGATATCTCCCGGGTAAACTTCTCTCTTGCAAACTTAGCCATCTGCGTCATCAGTAGCAAATATTTCAAAGTAAAGTAATCAAATAAATGAAACAAAGCTGATGTCTTTGCATAAAAACAGACCTCGAGTTTGGGATCAAGGCGGCGATTCGCAGTCTGGCTTCTGGGCACAGGGGCCACATCAAAAATGGACCCCCAAGCATGCATCGCCTTCATTTTATTCACACTAAATTGACCACAACCACTAAACCTGTCACTACAAGCAACAAAATTAGAAGAATTCAACTAATTTTTCAGCTCAAGGAGCCATCTTTAGCTGGTGTGCGCATTACCTGAGTGACAAAAAACCACATATTGAAGACGAGAAGGCTAACATTGCGAAATCTTGAGTTGGGGTTTAAGGAAGAGATGAAGAACAAAATGAAATCATTCCTAGCCAAAACAAAAAAAAATTCAGAAATAATACATTGATGAAACGAAGGGAACAACTGTCGAACACTTGGCGGGCACGGCACCTGGCATCAGGGCGGATACTGACAAATTACAGGGGAGAGGGGAGGAGGAAGAAGACAAACAGATCGAATCCGCAGATGCCTCACCGGCGGAATCAATGATCAGAACGGTAGCTGATGCCTCGCCGGTGGAGGCGACAAACACACACGTGGCGGCCGGCAGAGGAGGGGATGGGGCGGAGTAGAGAAGGGGATCCGGCCCATTGCGGTAGTCGACTTCGGCATCGGCGTCGGCGTTGGCATCGGCGTCGGTGGTGGTAGGAGGACGGGGCCCACGTGCAGGACGCTATCGGAGGAGCCGCTGTCGAGGGCGGAACGGATAGGACGGAAAGGGCGGAGATGGGGGAGGAGTGGCCGTAGTGAACGGAGGATGGAGAGGCAGCTTAAATGCTAGGGTTTAGATGAAGAGAACGGCAGATGAATGTAAAGGATGTGAATTTTGGGAAGAGCGTGGATGAAAATTTTTGGAGCCCCGACGGCAGGTAGGGTTTCTCGAGGGGGGGGGGCGGATTTTTGAGGGGGAATTTTCGTTGCTGCGGGAAATAGGGTTGTGTTAAGCAGAGTCCACAACAACTAATATACATCATTATTTTCATGTTAAGTGCTACTAACCCAAAATTAAACACAATGACGAGTCCTTTTTCGGTATTGATTGCACTCGGCATTCACTTGATCCGAAGATTTGATGTGGATGGCTGATGTTTAGATTTCACGCCCTCAATTACGTATGAGTTGCAATGTAGCATGAAAGTGGATTCAAAGCTATCAGATACGTAATCTTTATGTTTAGGACTGTTGGTGTTAAGCGACATTTTCTAGTACATAGAGTTAGCATTTTTAAAAAAATGGAATCGGGATTAAAAAAATCCGTAGTTAAGAATGATCCGGTGTGAGAAATTTCACGGTGAGTGATCTACTGCGAAGACATTGCTTGGGGCGGTACACACAGAGAGGAAGATGTGCACATGTAACCTATCCGTTGGAAGGGGAGTTCATTGCCTCTTAAGCTGATTTGAAAAAATATATTCTTGAAAATATTCTTGAAGAAACAATTATTATATATAATAAGGAGGAGGGATATAAAATTAAAAGATCCTATAATGAAACATGAGGAGGATGGTGGAAGAAGGTAGATACGAATTGGCTAAGTCTACAACTATCCACGAAAAAGGTTGTAATAAACATTTTTTACAACTTTGAGAAAGAAAACAGTTGTGGTATCAAAATTAACATTTACAACTATTCACTAAAAAAAGTTGTACTAACTATTTTTTACAACTATCCACCAAAAAAAGTTGTAATAAACATTTTTTACAACTTTCAGAGAGAGAAAAGTTGTGGTATCAAAATTAACATTTACAACTATTCACGAAAAAAGTTGTAATAACCATTTTTTACAACTATCCACGAAAAAAAATTGTAATAAACATTTTTTACAACTTTCAGGAAGAAAAAAGTTGCGGTAAACATTTATTACAACTACTAAATTAGAAACGTTGTCTCATGAAAGTTGTAAATGACTAGTTTTGTTGTAGTGCAAAGCTCATTTTTTTGATACATCGGGAGAAAAAGCTAATATTTTTCAAACATAGAGAATAAATCCAATCCGATCTAAAGAGGCAACAGCTTATTTGAGAATGCTCGATTCTAAGCAAGATCGAGCCTAAACAGATCAAAGTCTGGTTTCAAAACCGAAGGTATTGCCAATTTTCCATTTTCATTTTATTAAATAGATTTTTGTAAGGGATTCATATGGTGGTGTTTTTTCAAGGGGTCTGACAGTTGAGGCTTTGAGCTAGGAAATGGAGATTTTAGTGGAGTTTTATCTTGGGTTTATGGGAAAGTTTGAATCCTGCTTTGTTTTTGTTGAGTAAGAACAATGGGTTGAGTTCAGTTTTTCTTGATTCTTAATTTAATATTTGATTCTTTTTTAGTCAACGAAGTTGAGAAATGAGCGAAACACAGAAACAATGTTGATAAATGAGATTCTTGATTCTTGATATTCTTGAGAAACGATGTTGAGAAATGAGCGAAACACAAAAAGGAAAAAGTGGTGACGATGTTGCTCCTGAGATTCTTGATTCTTTATTTTTTCTTTTTTCTTTTTCAGTCAACGAATTTGCTCCTGAGATTCACTGGTGGATTCAAGTGATGTGTTTGAATATTATTCTTTTGGTACGTGGAATTGTCGAAGCTCTCTGTCTGTCGGCGGCGATCGATTTGAGCTGAGGTCCGATCGAAGAGAGAGAACTTCGACGTTTGGATCTGAGATTAGAGTGAAATGTATTCGATTTTGACAGAGAGATAATTTTTACTTTTTTAACCCTTCTTCGATTTTGACAGAGTTCAAACACGCATTCACACACACACACGCACGCAATGTATGGTGTACTCATTTGATCAATTATATGCAAATGACAAATCTGATCTAACCTTAAGAGCAACAACAGGTGAAGAGGTGTCGGTGGTAATTATTTTTTTATTTTGTTGGTGGTAAAAAATTTATCCGAGTTAAGGTAACAGCAGGTGAAATTTTACTCAACAAAAACTACTAATATTTTTTGGTGGTAATATTAGTAGTAATAGCAGGTGAAATTTTATTTTGGTGGTAATTATTTTTTCAGGTAACAACAGGTGAATTTTTTTTATTTTGCGCTAAGATATTTGTTGGATATATCCGAGTTGCACTGGAAGGCCCAGTATAAAACTACTAATTCTATGCCCAACGAGAACGATAATGGAGTTGTAAAATTCGTCCCATTCTGTCTTTGTTTTACCCTTCACAACCAAATTGATTGAGTGAATGTACACTTTATTATTGGTATTATTAATTTTTGGCAGCATATAGCTGAGGACAAGGAGGAAACAACCCATATCTCCGATCAACCCAAAAGAGGAAGAGGAAGGCCAAAGATGGCTGCTTCCAAGAAGCGAAAGGTAACGTGTATCAAAGATCACTTTTTTGGATTCTATTTTCAAAAGAGAATGGATAGATATACCGATATTAATTTTTTTAAATCGAAAAGAGGTAGTGAAAGGGCAAAAAACAAACCCACATTGGTGATTCTAATGCACCACCAACACATGTGAATAAATTTTCAAACATAAATAAGAAAATGTTTGCACATTAAACTATAATTTTCGTTTTCATCTGGGAAAATTTCGGTCTTTGCTTCATCTATTGATACTACTTATTTTTCTAATACAAATTTTTATCAGTTTTATAATTTTGAATTTGACCTGTAGATAACTGGGAATGTTTTATTTGATGGAAAACTAGAGCTTCAGGAACCGTTATGTATTTTTTGATGGAAATCTGGAGCTTTAGATCTGAAGTTTATGCCATACATGAAGAGATTGGAATCTATCAGATAAGCTCTGACAAGATGAACTGGTAAATGACCGGATTGTCCCCAATTCTCTTGTAAGTTTCCGTTGACTCTTAAATCACTTGGATGCCTTGATTTGTTCAATTTTGGGTTTTAAAGTTGTGATTTGATTTGTTCAATTCGCTGACTCTCCTAAGTTTTGGCCGACTCTTCAATCCGCCAACTCATGTATTTATGCTTTGATTTGCTCTGTTCAATTGATTGATTTGTTAATAAGAGAGTGTAATTGAGTAGCATGAATCTATTATACAAATGCTGATATATTAGCATGAAGAATTAAACAGTGGATATAATTTGTTCTATATGTGTACTTTTGCATAGACACTGATGTTAGTTACGTATGTGATGTCTTTCGATATTTTTTGTTACATATGTAGCCTTAATTTAGTATACGTTACCGCTGATCTTCCGGTGATCATCTTGAAAGAAATTGCTTAAAATCGCTAAATAACTGGACTTCCAACTCTTTTGCATATGAGTGTTGTGCAGTATTACTTTTTTAATTGGAAGTGTTTCTATGTATGCAACAAATTTAATTACAATCGAATGCATGGCTAGACTTGACTGCTGATTATATTTGTTGTGACATACTTGCGCTATGAAAAAGGTACATGTAATTTTTTTCTGTGTTCCTCTTCACTTCACTAATTGCAAAAAGCTAATTTGTTGATTATGAACTTTGCTAGATGACATTTTCTAACTTTCTGTAACTCGAGCCAATTTTCACCCTTTTATTGGGACCTTGCTTCACTAATTAATTTAGCATTGCTATTGTGTGCATAGACTTCATAGTATCTATATGCAAGAACAAAATTCAACCATGCAAAATGGTGCTTGTCGACGGATTAGTTTGGGGAGATGAGTTATTTGATGCGTTGTATCTTTTTTTGTTCTTTATTCAAGTGAATTCAAACCAAGCATATCATGTTTGATACATCATTTTATAGATACATCTTTATTGAAATTGAAGCGTATGTCTTTGCGCACATAGCTCTGTTGTGTCTATTTTTGATACATCACTTTTTGGTGTTCAAATTTACCTCAAACCAGTAATTGCAAATTGTCTGGACTCATCCGACCCATACCCGAGTTGGATTTCTTGGTGAGGGTATAAAACCATGGAATTGATGTATTACGTTAAATCTGTAAATGCGATTGGATATGACGGAGAATGTAAAAGGGTAATACATTGATTTAAATATCTTATGTTCCAAAGATTTCCCTGAAATGCAAATCACCATTGATTCAAATACTAATGTATTCAAATCTGTATTCTCATCTAATTTTCAGTTTTTGTTGTGTAACCATAAATATTTCTCATCTAAGATTGTTAGCCTCCTAATGTTACTTTATTATAGGTACCTGCATTGGCTCATTTATCATGGATTTTTTCTTTGATATGATTGTTTATTCTGAACTATTTGCATGTAGAAGCAGAGATTATGAGAACTCCATGATACTTTTTAAGTTGCAACTTAGAGAATGTCTGCTGCTTAATGCATCAAAAAGTACCATTTGTACATCCAATTTGCAGTCATTTATTTAAGAGTGCTTTCTGTGTTTATAGGATGTGGCAATTTATTGAAAACACCTTGGTACCAAAATAGTTTGAGATTAATGGATACGTGACAGCCTTCTGTTTGGCGAAAAACAACCCGGCTTCTTCCGAATTTGCAAAATCAACCGAAAATTTGCAAAACCAGCCCTCAGCAGATCTTGCCCACTGTTGCTACCTTATCTCTGATTGCACGCTCTCCCACATCACCATGAAATTCTCCATATCACCGTGACATTCTTCTCGCCCTCGGACCTGCTCCCTCTACCACCTCATCCTCTTCGGTGGGTGGAGTTTTGGATGACATGAGTCTTAAGTCATATTCGACCTTCAAAATTACACCCTCTATTTTTATTGGATAAAAATGATTATTCATGTGAGTAAACCAGTGTACTATATAAGAAGTTTCTGTTTTTATGGCTGGTTTTGTAAGCTTTTATAGATCGTATATATTCTTGGTTTTATGATTGTGGGTTTTTATTGACTGGAATTTGCTGTGTAGATAAAAAGTTTTGTAATGCATGATTAATTGGCTGAATGAAGGAAATTGGATTATCACTATTAGATTTTCCATATTGGGATTCTGTTTTTCCTGGAGTCTGTTATTTTCCAATGGATTGTGTATATGTTGTTGTTATCATTATTTTCCAATCTATCCATACCTATCATTCTTATTTATTTTCGGTTGGGTAAATATTAGAAACTAATGTTGGTCTATTAGCATATAGTGGTACTGTTTCTTAATACCCTTATGTCAACCATATGCCAATTAAACAGTGATTTTTTGGTACTAATTTTCAAGGGCAGCCTTTGCTTATTCTTTTTTTCTCCCGATATTGATAGTATTATTATGCTAATAGAACATGATTATTTTTTGCAATTGCATCTTTTTTTCCTTCTGCACATGGAATTCTCTTTCTACTTTAACACACATGGAATTCTCTTTCTACTTTAACACACAGTGTACTATGGCAATCAATGAAGCTTATTATTGGCGTTATGTTTTTAATATTTTTGCAGAATTGCAAGAATCATTTGATATTGATAAGAACACTTTCTCATCTGGCTTCTGCAAATATGGCTCGGTGGTTGGCTTCTATAAGAGGAATCTCTCGCTGTTAAGAAAAAGTAGCGTGTCTAACTGTTTGAGCAATTGGATTATATGCATGCCATAGTCGAGAGTTAGTCTGGCTTGGGGCATCAGTTCGTACATGTGCAAGGAATGGATCAGAGAAATGGTAGGAAAATTGATCAAGAAGTTTATTGTGAAGATATCTTGGATTCTTTGCTAGCTTCCAAACTATTGCTTGGGAAGCACATGATGAATTTCCTGGGATCTTTGCATTGAGTGTTAGAATGATCTACTCAAAACACAATGACATACTCATTGTACTAATGAACATGAAAACAGGACAATGGAATGCAAATATTCCAACTTTACACATTCAAACTGAACATGGTTATTTGAATATTTGTAGTATTATCAAAGAACTTGCATTGAGTGTGTAAAGTTGGAATCTTTGCATTCCATTGTCCTGTTTTCATGTTCATTAGTACAATGAGTATGTCATTGTACTGTATTTGTGAGTTTCATTGATGAAATCTTTTGGTCCTTCATATTTTGAAATTCAAACTTTGTCCTTGAGATGTTTCTACAGTTTCTAATGGTTTATTTTTACAGATGCCCTTAAAAGTATTGTGTAACTACATAATTATCATGCTTGAGCTTTGTATTCGAAAACGTGTATTTTTAAAGAGGTTTTTCACTGATGGAGCAAAAAATTGTACATATAAATTGTATCTTGGTAACAGTACAATTACCTATAATGGGTACATTGTTATCAACAAAATTTGAACTCAAAGCAGTAGTTGCAAGTTATAGCACGTTACTCTTGCTAGACATCATTGAAAGCTGACTTTGTCTTGGTGTACAATATTTTTATTGACTGAAGCATCACCTGCAGCTTGCAAGTTCGTCATTCTCTTTGAGTTTCCATAGATTTGCTGTCAATTGGTACCATGCGAAAGAACTGTGAATGCATATTGAAAATTAAGTGAAAGAACTGTGAATGTATATTGAAAATTAAGTAAAAGAACTGTGAATGTATATTGAAAATTAAGTGAGATATATAAGACCATTTAGGAAGAATGATGAATAAAATCAAAACATTAAAACAAATCGATAAATGAATTATTTTGAACGTGAAATTGTTATAGCAACAAAAGCCTACATCCTTATCAAAAAAGCTTAAACCCAATTACACCCAGAATAATTTCATCTTCGGCGCCCGCACAATTGTTTTATGCGAATTTGTAGTTCCGCGTCAAAGGCGCCCGCGTCGAATTTGTTGTTCTGTGTCGAATGCAACTGTGCCGAATTTGTTCCGCACCGAAGGCGTCCGTGACGCTAAATATTTTTATGCTAATTTGTTGTTCCATGCAATTTTTTCTGTGGAAATAATTTTGGGGGGGGGGACAATGATTTTGCGGGGGAAAATCTTAAATGAACCGTGCTCTCGGGCACGGGTTATGACTAGTATATACCTGTAATACATTGCAAGATTATCCCACAATATTTAATGAATATATGCCCGGTTAAACAATATAGGGTTACTTCAATCAATTACTCAAAGTATGCCAAGGATTATTTTGCATGTAGGTCATTTATAATCATGTTCTCGCCTAAATTCATAATCTCCCAGTATATTACAATTAACCTACATGCTATGACCATAATCGCATTACGTGTAGTGGATTGATAGCATAAGACCAATGCTAATGATAATGAGTGCATTTTTCCATGGTTATATTTGTTTGAATAGACATGATTTAGGGATAAGAGTTGGACATTATGAGGAATTCTAGCTAGGATGGTGTTCAAATCCTCCCTCTTATTTTAGCGAAGTGATAAATAGTGGTAACTATGTTGGGAAGCCAAAGTCCACTTGGACTTGGTTTCCAAAGGGCTAATCCCTTTGGACCCAACAAAGCTTGGGTACCATGAGTTTATGGTATACTATGTAGGTACCCAAGAACAAGAAAGATAGCAATAATAGACATATTGGCTCTAAAAGAAAAGGATGGATAATCGATATAGGATGCTCCAAACACATGACTGGAGATCCCACATTGCTCTCCAAAGCGGTTCGCACCAAGGATTGTGCAACAGTCACTTTTGGAGGCAATCAAAAGAGAACCATCATTGGAGTAGGCAAAGTTGGTAAATGGGTAACACATACTATCCATGATACTTATCTTGTACGTATCCCCTAATATAATAGGTATACATCATTTGCACAATAAGATATGTATTATTACCCATATTGATATCATTATTAATAAGCATATTTATGGTAATAATAATATTTATTCAAAGGAGGATACTAGTTGCTATAAGATATATGGTATATTATGATATATCCGTTTATGATGTGAAGTATATGATATCTACGAATTAAAATATATGTCACAATACACTGAACATATACATATATACCATAACGTGGTATCATTATATTTGGATTTATATGCAATAATCACACGTATCACAAATGTGCTAACAATACTATATTCATTTATATTATACCAGTACAAATATATTAGTATATATATATTCCTGCTTAGATATCCATATACTTTACGATTATCCGATATCCAATACTTAATAATAGCATGGGCCAACATCAGGTATTGAAGTACTATGCCTCTATAATTATACCCCCAAGATAAAATACGGCATATAGCGGAGTGTTGAAATCCGATATCTCAAGGCGATAAATGACATACTCCCGAATGTCTTGGCCTTCCTCGTTCAAATGATCAAGATATCGGATTTCCAATGAATTATCGACCCACTCTTGATTTACTTAGTCCTAATTTTTACGATATATCAAAATTAATTATAATATCTGCTAACCATTATGGACAGTATACCTGAATTATATACTTTGTCATGTTACCCAAAATTGTCTACATTTACCCAAATATATTCGTAGACAGTTTATTAAAATATGTGCCTTCTTCGCATTATGTATAAACATAATGACATTTATAGTATATTACCATTTTGAGTATATTATTAAATTGTGTAAGAATATGATGTCAGTATTATGATAATCAAAGTATAATATATGTATAGTATGTTAAATAATAGTATACCATACTTGGGTTATACATGTACATATTGCTTGGCATAACAAATATATTGATATATAAACCAATACATGTTATCATAGTATCCAATTTATACTTGTGGACATACAATCCTATTATTACCATAATGAATGGTTGTAATATACCCTATTATCAAAATATTTATAAGGAATGTATAATATGTAAGGTAGGGATATCATTATACGCAAATATATATACTTATGTAAATATTATAACATGTACAAGTAGTATGCATATGTAATACATATACGTAATTAGTATCATATGATACGTGGGACAACATCCATACTAACATTAGTATATCATAACCCATATGGATAATGTACCTCATATTAGCAATAGATTGATATATCAAGGTATATATCATATGGTAGCTCCATATTATTAATAACCAAGTACTTTATACATGAATATCCTATTTGTAATTATTGTTGCGGGAATATTTATAATACAATATATGATTAAATATATCCGCACCCATTGCTCGTAGATATAATATAATCATGAATATTAATTATCAATATATATATTTTTTGGACTATCTCAATCACCATATTATCTATAACAATTTCGAGTATACACACATTTCCCATTCACTAGATTAAGTATAATATATGAATAATAGTATTAGACTTTATCTGTGATTCATTACGGTAATATTAATTGCAATAATGTTTTAGGAGAGTCGTTCAATGGTGAAGGGGTGGTCCCTTCGACTTACGGCTGACGATGTTTTAGGAGAGTCATTCAGTAGCAAAGGGATGGTCCCTTCGACTTACGAATGACGACATTTTAGAAGAGCCGTTCAGTGGCAAAGGGGAGGTCACTTCGACTTACGGCTGACTCTCGTTTAGGAGAGTCGTTCAGTAGCGAAGGGTTGGTCCCTTCGACTTACGGCTGACGCTCTTTTAGGGGGTCACTCGCATCAGCGTAAGTTCAGTTTTCCCAAAATTTCCCGAGGATCGGACCCTTTTAAAGGAGATTTTTGATGGGACAGCTTCTGAAAACTTTATGAAGGCTTAAGGAAGCGAAACTTTATTTTATAAGAGACATGCTTTATTGAAAAAAGAGTGACAAAGAAATACAAAAGTCGTACATGTGTTTTCGAACTTCGTCGGAGCTGTTGTTGTCTACCGCCTCTTTATTCGCCTCAAGTTTAGACGGTTTTCTAGTCGATCACCTTGGTGACAGGTGATTTCGTCATCTCGCCCTTCTGGTTTGAGGATCCCTCCTTGCTAGGTGGATCATTAGTCGGGCTTGACTAGGGCATCGATCTCTTTTTTAAGAGTCCAACAGTCGTTGGTATCGTGCCCATAGTCGTTGTGATATTTGCAGAATTTGAGGTCGTCCCTCTTCTCATATTTTCCCTTCATGGCTGTCTCTTGGATAAGCTCCTCTCGTGGGGCGTAAACGAGGACTACCTCCTTAGGAGTAATTATCTTAGCATAGCTAGGGTGCTCCTTGCTTTGATGGCTCCTTTCCCTGGGCCTCTTGTCTCTAGACTCCTGGCGGGGGGTTCCCGAGGTTGGTCATTAAGGCGGAGTAATACCAAGTCACGCGAACGGCTCAATCGACTGTTAAGCTCCTGTTGATATTCAGGGGGAAATTAATGGGGCCGAATAAATGGGCAGCCATTATCTTGAATCCCGGAGAAGATCGTGTCCGAATCAATGAGGAACGGTTACTTACAATTAACAGGGAACTGCCTATAACTACCTGAAAGGACAAAGGTAAAGGGGTTCCAATATCCAAGGTACAAGATCTAATACACAGACTCTACTCTTTCAATATATATTTCTTCCACTAAAGAGCTTGTGACGTCAGATCTGAGACGAACCTCCGTGTGTCGATCTCAGCTGCTCCAAGCTTCCTCTCTTCCTTAAGTTTCTATTCTAACTTAAGCATCTGAGTGGATTTGGGTCAGAACCCAGATCCGACCTCCCCTGATGCTTCCATGTGGTGCAGATCACTGAGTCTCGACCTTCTATAAGGGTCGTACCAGAGCTTCCATCCTCGATCCGTCGACATACAGGCCGCTCGAAGGTCGATCGAGCATCGCAAGCCATTCATAGTCAGATATTACCTAATAGAATAATTTAATATACCAACATTACTGTATATCGTATAGTCTAATGTACGATATAATAGTAGATAACCATATATATTTTAGATATATATACTCAATCTATATGCGTAATCAAAATACTATAATGTAACAATATTGTATCGGGTTATTAGTATTCTATATCATGCCTATACTATATGTATATAACAAATTAATATACATAACCTATTATAGTCAATATTTATTATCCACATAACTATTGTGTATCCTAGTTTGCATAATATATCCGATTATTGATAACATGTACCCAATTTAGGTATGCACAGACACCTTTTGACACATACCTCTTTATTTGTCACAAATCAACAATTGTTTTAAGGAGCGTATATGTGCGACGGTGTCGCTATTTGGCCCCTTTCAACGAGTCAAGCAACTGATCAAGATGGCAGGGGTTGAATCGTTGAATCATACCCTCATTAGCCCATATAGTAAGGTGCAGTCCTTGAAGTTGGGTAAGGGGTGATTTTTTAGCCTATACAAGTCGTGTCGTTTGGTAACAAGGGGGTTGTTAAAAAGGAGGTTCTGAAACTGCTTGAAGCAAACATTATTTACCCTATCTCAAATAGCAAGTGGGTCAGTCCTGTCCAAGTCATGCCTGAGGAGGGTGGCATGACTGTCATAAAACGATAAAAACGAGTTGATACCAACTAGGACCGTCACATATCAGATGAATATGCTAGTATTTTTGCTATTTGAGACCATAATATATCCACATAGTTATAATAATATGTTTGCACTAGACATATTAACTTATACTATGGATATGATATCAACACATACATGTATACATATCCAATATTTAATGTCCTATATTGATAAATGGGTATAGTGGATAGTTAAGATTAATATAATATACAGGAATATACAAGTTATCCATACATATAATATAAATATAACTATATTGGATATTGACGATAGAGTTAAAACTTATATGATCACTACATAATATAATGTTATAATTGCATTATATATATATATATATATATATATATATATATATATATATATATATATATATATACATACATACATACATACATACATACATACATACATACTATGTATATATCTGATATGATTATAATTGCAATAATCAATAATACTCATATTTATTAGCTTACATATGGTATTACTAATGGCATATTGACGATATTTAAGACATATATACTATACATGTTTTGGTAAATCTATATGTATGTACTAGATAATTATATGTTACCAAATACCAATAATTTATTTGGTAATTTCTAAGTATTAGGTCATTATGTCCTCTGTCTCATACTTAATAGCTATATGTAGGTAGGTGAATTTCTCATTAATTTAGTATATGTACTCGTATGGTAGTACATATACAATATTAAAAACGATGAACTTACGTACTCAATAGTATGGTCAAATAGATACTCGTGTCAGTTAAGGGCGTGGGTAGCAAGTACACTTGGAACAACCACCGCACTGGGATCTTAAATGTCAATACATGTATACACAATAACTTAAAATTATATTTTATCATATATCAATTCATTTCATTATAGCATGTAGTAAGGTATTAGTAATTTCAATTTGACCATATCGTAGGCACATGTATTCATTCTCGTACACAATACAGGGTAAACCTTTAACATTGTATTTATGCTATGACATATATGTTACAGGTATACAAATTTCAGTATATATATACCCGTATAGTAATACAAAATACATGCATCAGTTAGTATATCTACATTAATTTATGGTCACAACTATTACCCTCCAATAAAGGCACAAATATCCAGAGACCGTTATATGCAATATTAATTGTGTTATACTTACTATTATAGGATATAGTGGTAACGAATAATGATAGGATATGATAGCACTATCAACATACATGCTTACCCGCAATTAATCTTAATATATTCTCCATTCTCTAATTACTATATTGTATCCATAATTTGCATGACCTTTAATACATGTACAGGTATACCATACCCATTAAATGTCACAAAATATCTCCATGAAATATTTGAGTATCTATTTGATATCCAGGTCTAAGTATCATATCTATGTTGTGGCCAATAGATAACATAATTAATACTGCGACATGTGTCATTTACCCTTACTATTACTATGCCTTACACAATCATGCATTACCCTTGTATTCATGAAGAAATTTAAAATAGTTATCCCATTCTTGCTTCACGGATATTTCTTATTTTTCATGCGCAAGAATACAAGGAGTCTAGACGACTTGATTCCTATTGACCCGAAAATTAACCCCACTGTGAGGCGTCTAAACGCGGAAAGAAGAAGAAGGGAAGAAGCTGAAGCCATGGAAGAGAACACTCCTCCCGAGAAATCTCTGCTGGAATACTGGGTATCCATGGATATACCCTAGACATAGATACACTCTATTTTAGGCTAAATATAAATAGCTTAACATATAAATTACTGTTATGATATGTGTAACGACTGGTTTTCATGTATCTGGATTTATTATATTATAATATATATTTCGATGGATTTTCTCCTCATGTGTGGTTTCGTCTCCGTAACTTTCATTTTCGATCGTTTCGTCGTGTTTTCTCGTTTCTTCCTTAGGATCGTCGATTTCGAAGTATGTCATTCGTGACGGGCTTCATAACGGTCGTATCTTACTATTAGATCAAGTCTAGGAGTCTTAGGAATCGATCCCGGAGCATCGCGCTCCGTATCGGAACTTTTGGTGCTAATTAGCCGGTATAAGAAGGGGCACTGACCGACTAGATGACGATCCAGTCGGTCGGTAATCCTTCTTGGACCGACTAGTTGGCTTTCTAAATTATTCAGGAGTTACTGTTTATCGTTAGTCGGTCTAAGAACGTTGGTTGACCGACTAGGTTGCAAACTAGTCGGTCGGCAATGCTTCTTTAACCGACTAACTCATCATCTAAATTTTAGTATCAATACTGTTCATTGCTTAGTCGGTCTAAGTTCATCTTTCGACCGACTAGATGTTAAACTAGTCGGTCAGTAGTTGTTCATGGACCGACTAAACCCAAAATCCTATTTTCGTTCAGAAGTTACTGTTTACACTTAGTCGGTATGCGTTGGTCGACCGACCGACTAGTTGCCAAACTAGTCGGTCAGTGGTTGCTCTTTGACCGACTAATCTGTGTAAAACCCCTAATTTCTGGGCAGCCGCCAGCCCATCCTATTTAAACCCAACCCAAACGTTTTCTTCTTCCTCCACTCGACCTAAAACCCTAAAATCTCCCCCTTTGAGCCCCCATCTCCCTCCAAGCATTATTCTTTCATTCCAAGCCCTAAATCCATCATCCAAACCATCCATCAACTCATTCTACCCTTCATCTTCCCCAAAAGCTCATCAAATCCCCAAAATCCCCCAAAACCCCAGTTCTCCAAACTTCTCCTTTGGTTTTCAGATCTGGTTCCTTGGGTTCTCAGGAGTGTTTCTTCCGCTTCCTCTCGGTAAGAAATCGATCTCTTGGTGTTTTCTTAACCTATTTATATTTTTATGAAACCCTAATGAATGAATATTGTTTTGTTGATTGTTTCCCCTATAACAGCGATTTCCCCGTAGATTAGCATCCGTGAGGCGAACCCTCGTTGATCGTCATCCCCGGTGCTAGGCAAGTGAAACTTGCCACTTAGGGTTTAGGCCATGTTTTAGGCCATTTTGCTTGTTGTAGGCGTAAAAGAGGCTAGGCGACGAAATGATACTCGCCTAGGCGCAAATTGGGGAACTAGCTTGACAACGAAGCTAGTTCCGACATTTAGCATGTTGCATAATTACCATGACACGTTTACTTTCCAATATCGGTACGCAAATTAATTGTCATGTCATTGCATCCTTTATGTGTTTCAGTGATTGCGTAGCTTCGCTACAATGTTTGTGTTCCTGGCTCGTGTTCCAGAAGCGGGCCATGTGTTGGTTGATAGCCAACGCCCGAATTGCTTGTTTCCGGCTAGGTGTACCCCTATGCCAATTGTTTATGAATCGTGATATAGAATACGAGCTCCTGTGCGGGGCAACCCCGGCTCATCTACTGAGCTCATGTGCGGGGACCCTGGCTCGATTATTGTGGGTATTGGGGGTAAGAGTTAAGCGGCCAATCAACTGGGAGTCTGCCCGATCAGCAACTGCAGTGGTAAGGCGTAAACTCTGGGGTGGGGTAGTTGTTAAGCGGCCAATCGGCGAATGTTATACCATTCAGCCGTAAGGCGTAAACATCTACAAACAACAGTGAATCGTGATTAGTGAATTGATTGAGATTGTTAGTAGCTTGGCTACTCTTGTCTTGTCCCGATGATTGTTCTCTTGTACCTATTGTTCACCATGTCTTGCTTGTGCACTCATGTTATAACTGCCATGTCATGCATACTAAACTGCTAGGTTGCTAGTTGCCTTACTTTCAGTTTCCTTGCTCAAGTCTTTTAGACTTGCTGACATGTGCCCCTTTACTCTTTTGGGTGACACATGTTTGATCCTGAGCCTGAGTACCTTGTTGAGGACGAGGTGTTTGCTGACGCCGAGCCCGAGCCTGTGTTCGACGGGGAGTACGTGGACACTGGGGACCAGTCCTAGTGTCTTCGTTGTGTTTCCCTTTTTGCTTAGACTGCTTTTTGTTGTCGGTGCGTAGCACCTATACTTTGTTATGTCGTTCCTTTGTTGGCCTTGTTCTGGGCCTTTAGACTCTTTCTTTAGCCTGGTGGCTTTTCTGGATGTTGAACTTAACTTCATGTTGGACAATTTATGAGATATGAGAATTTTATTTCAGTCTCTCCTTTTATTATTATTGTTGCTCCGTTTGTGGTTACAGGGACCTGCTTATGTTTTATTGACGCTTATCGGGTTTGGGGCTTCACAGCTCCACTCTCGTGCGGACCTTCTCACGGCTCGCCTCCATTTTAGGGAAGCGGGTCGTGACAGGTTTTGTTGGTGGCCCATGCAGGTCCTTCTGTAACTGCGATTATCGGAATAGCGATAATAATATTAGAATGTCCAATAAACTAAGTTCGACGTCCGAGTCATAAGCTAGGAGTCTAATCTGATTCATTCTCTGTGTCACTAGATGGCAGGAAGACGATTCACCCGTGGTGGAGGTAGTGGTGCACCCCCTCATGATGAGGAGCCTGAGCGGGAACCCACCAGCGGTGAGATGATGCGGATGATGCTCCAAATGATGCAAGTGCAGCAGGGCGTGCTCCTGCAAGTCCAGAATGCTCCACTTGCTCGAGCTGCCCGGGCTCTTCCGGATGCCCCTCGCTCTGAGCCAGGAGCGAAGCAATTTCGGGAGCTGGGTCCTGCGTATTTTGATGGTTCTGAGGGTCCTCTGGCTGCCGATGAGTGGATTCGAAACATCGAGGACAATCTGAAGATGGCCAAGATCACCCCGGCTGGATGGGTTGATTTGGCGAAGAGGTAGCTTAAGGATAATGCGCGGAATTGGTGGGATGCGGAAGAGAAGATGTTGGTGGAGCCGATCGTCTGGGCTACCTTTAAGGCCAGATTTGATGGTGAGTTCTTCCCGAAGGCTGCCAGGGAGGAGATGCTGCAGCGTTTTATCGATTTGAAGCAAGGAAGCTCGTCGGTGGACCAGTATCACCAAGAGTTCATGAGGCTGAGTTGGTTTGCACCGAAGATGGTGCAGGACGCTGAGGAGAGAGCTCAGAGGTTCCTGCAGGGACTCGCTTCGGAGCTCCAGAGCTTTGTGACCTCTTCTGACCGAGAATCTTATCAGAAGGTTTTGGTAGCAGCCAAGAGGCAGGAGCTGCTCGTGAACTAGAGGAGAGGGTCTATGGTTGGTGTTGGGAAGAGGCCTGTGGAATAGGCGAGAGCTGTGGTTAGACCTGGATTCAGGCCTAATCAGCCAGCTCAGTTTAAGAGGCCAGGAGGGCCTATTCTGAAGACTTGCCATTTCTGCGGCAAGCCTGGCCACATCAAGGATCAGTGTCGGAAGTTTCTGGGCCAGTGTCTGGTTTGTGGTGATGCTTCCCATGCCGCGAAGGATTGTCGGCATGCGAATCAGCTGCGGAGGGCTCCTGTTGCAGCACAGCCGTTGCAGCAGCGAGCGTCTGTTCCTGCTGGGCGTGGAGCAGCTCTTGTTCCACAGGGGCAGGCTTTTCGGCAGGCTGTTCCGCCGAGGAGGCAGGCTTTTCTGATGACCACTGTGGAGAGCGAGGCTGTGGATGAGGTTATCGCAGGTAATCCTCAATCTAGCTATTACTTTCCTAGCTGGTTCTGAATGATGGATTGTGTTGTTTGCTTGAACATGTTTGTTTGCTAGACTAGGGTTTGATTGTTAATTGCTTGTTAGGTGTGGTTTTGGTTTGCACGTTTCCTGCCCGAGTCCTCTTTGACTCTGGTGCATCGATGTGCATTATTTCTCGGAGCTTCGTGGAGAGGCATTCCTTGTCGACGTCCCCTCTTTCCAAGAGTTGGAACATCGTTACAGGGAATGGCGTGGTCTCGGTGCATCGTGGTTGCAATTCTTGCTCGTTGGTGGTCTGTGGACATGAGCTTTTCACTGATTTCATTGTCCACGACATCATCAACTATGATGCAGTTCTTGGGATGGACTGGCTTGCGAGCTTCTATGCTACGATCGACTGTCGAAGGAAGAAGGTGGTGTTCGAGATTCCCGGACATCCAGTATTTGAGTTCAGTCGTGGTAGCAGCTCGCTTGGTCCTGTCAGATTTCGGGCCAGGCCGGTGGAGGTTGTGGCTATGCAGATGGAGATGGAGTGGCCAGCTGTGGTGCGTGATTTTGGCGACGTCTTTCCCGAGGAAATGTCTGGTTTGCCACCTGATCGAGATTTGGAATTTTCTATCGATCTTATTCCAGGTGCGCAGCTGATTTCGAAGGCGCCGTATCGTATGGCACCCGCTGAGTTGGAGGAGTTGCGGAAGCAGTTGGATGAGCTCTTGCAGAAGGGTTATATTAATCCTAGTGTGTCTCCGTGGGGAGCACCGGTGCTGCTAGTGAAGAAGAAGGATGGTTCGCGTCGCATGTACGTGGACTATCGGGAGTTGAATGCGGTGACCATTAAGAATAAATACCCGTTGCCTCGCATCGATGATATCTTTGATCAGCTTGGAGGTTCGAGGGTGTTTTCTAAATTGGATTTGAGGAGTGGTTACCATCAGTTGAAGGTGAAGAAGGATGATGTTCCGAAGACAGCGTTCAGGACGAAGTATGGACACTATGAGTTCGTGGTTATGCCTTTCGGCGTAACTAACGCGCCCGCAGTTTTCATGAATCTGATGAACTTGATTTTCTACGACTTTTTGGATAAGTTTGTCGTTATCTTTATTGACGACATTCTGATCTATTCGAAGTCGGAGGAAGAGCATGCATCGCACTTGAGAATGGTATTGGAGATTTTGAGGAAGCATCGTCTGTATGCTAAGTTTTCGAAGTGCGAGTTTTGGCTGGATCGAGTTGCTTTTCTGGGGCATGTGGTGACTGGAGATGGTATCTCAGTGGATCCCGAGAAGATTAGGGCCATCAGAGAGTGGCCTGTTCCGTCGTCTGCATCTGAGATTCGGAGTTTCCTTGGGCTTGCTGGTTACTATCGGCGATTCATTAAGGACTTTTCCCGCATTGCTGAGCCGATGACCAGGTTGACGCGGAAGGATGTTGCTTTTGTTTGGTCGGGTGATTGTGAGGGTGCTTTTGGTATTCTGAGGGAGAGGTTGACGACGGCCCCTATTCTTGTTGTGCCTGATCGCAGCGGTGGATTTGAGATCATTTGCGATGCTTCTGGCAAGGGTCTCGATTGCGTGTTGTATCAGCACGGACATGTTGTGGCGTATGCGTCTCGTCAGCTTAAGGTTCATGAGAAGAATTACCTGACGCATGATTTGGAGTTGGCTGCCGTTGTGTTTGCTCTTAAGATTTGGAGGCACTTCTTGTTGAGTGAGAAAGTGAAGATTTTCACCGATCACAAAAGCTTGAAGTATATCTTTACTCAGAAGGAGCTCAACATGCGACAGCGTCGATGGTTGGAGCTGATGGCGGATTATGAGATTGATTTGCAGTTTCACCCTGGCAAGGTGAATGTGGTTCCGGATGCTTTGAGTAGGCTTCCCGCGGTGATGATGTTGACCTCGCAGTGGAGATTACAGCAGGATTTTTGCGAGTCTGGAGTGGAGATTGTTCTTCCTGGGGAGGCTTCTTCGTTGATGTACATGCAGGTACAGTCGACGATTGTGGATCGGATTAAGGCTGGCCAGGCTGAGGATCCGAAGCTGGTGAAGATTCGGGAGCAGGTGGAAGCCGGTCTGCGGACTGACTTTTTGATTCATGAGGATGGCTCGCTGAGGTTTGGAGCCAGGTTGTGTGTGCCAGCTGGGGACATCAGAGAGGAGTTGATGGTGGAGGCACACAGTTCGCCGTATTCTGTGCATCCTGGTGGCACTAAGATGTACCAGGATCTTCGTCTGAATTATTGGTGGCATGGTATGAAGAGGAGTGTGGCTCGGAGTGTAGCCAAGTGCTTGGTTTGCCAGAAAGTGAAGGCGGAGCATCAGCGTGCGGCCGGGTTGCTACAACCGCTTCCGATTCCGGAGTGGAAGTGGCAACACATCACTATGGATTTCGTGACTGGACTACCTCGGAGTCCGAAGCAGAATGACACGATTTGGGTGATCGTAGATCGATTGACCAAATCCGCGCACTTTATTCCGTTCCGAGTGGGACAGTCCACGGAGGCGCTGGCAAGGAGGTATATGGAGGAAGTCGTGCGACTTCATGGAGTCCCCGTGAGTATCGTGTTGGACAGAGACACGAGGTTCACATCTTAGTTCTGGCAGAGTTTGCAGAAGAGTTTGGGTACGCGTCTGAGTTTCAGCACGGTGTACCATCCGCAGACGGATGGCCAGTCCGAGAGGACAATTCAGATTTTGGAAGACATGCTGAGGGCGTGCATGTTGGATTTCAAGGGTTCGTGGGAGGACCATCTACACTTGGTGGAGTTCTCTTACAACAACAGCTTCCAGGCGAGTATTGGCATGGCGCCTTTCGCCGCTCTTTATGGGAGGAAATGTCGATCGCCATTGAGTTGGGATGACGTTGGTGATCGGGAGTTGTTGGGACCTGAGATGATCGTGGAGGCCGTGGATATCGTCAGGAATATTCGGGAGAGGTTGAGGATTGCTCAGGACCGTTTTAAGCATTGGGCGGATGCTAAACGTCGTCCTTTGGAGTTTCAGCCGGGCGACCATGTGTTCTTGAAGATTTCCCCGAATCACGGTGTGATTCGTTTTGGGAAGTGAGGGAAGTTGAGCCCGCGATACATTGGACCGTTTGACATTCTGGAGAAAGTTGGCGAGGTAGCTTATCGCTTGGCCTTGCCGCCATCTTTGGAAGGAGTTCACAATGTTTTCCATGTGTCGCAGCTTCGTCGATACATTAGCGATCCATCTCATGCGGTAGATTTTTCGGAGATTGCCGTTCGCCCCGATATGACGTATGACCAGCATCCAGTGCAGATTCTGGACAGGCGTCAGAAATCGCTTCGGAACAAGATTGTCAATCTTGTGAGGGTGATGTGGCGACACGGCTCACCTGGAGAGTCTACTTGGGAGAATGAGGATGAGATGCGAGAGCGTTTCCCACTTTTGTTTCCGGACACGTGAGTGTTTGGAAATTCCGAGGACGGAATTTTTCTTAAGTTGGGGAGGATGTAACGACTGGTTTTCATGTATCTAGATTTATTATATTATAATATATATTTCGGTGGATTTTCTCCTCATGTGTGGTTTCGTCTCCGTAACTTTCATTTTCGATCGTTTCGTCGTGTTTTCTCGTTTCTTCCTTAGGATCGTCGATTTCGAAGTATGTCATTCGTGACGGGCTTCATAACGGTCGTATCTTACTATTAGATCAAGCCTAGGAGTCTTAGGAATCGATCCTGGAGCATCGCGCTCCGTATCGGAACTTTTGGTGCTAATTAGCCGGTATAAGAAGGGGCACTGACCGACTAGATGACGATCCAGTCGGTCAGCAATCCTTCTTGGACCGACTAGTTGGCTTTCTAAATTATTCAGGAGTTACTGTTTATCGTTAGTCGGTCTAAGAACGTTGGTTGACCGACTAGGTTGCAAACTAGTCGGTCGGCAATGCTTCTTTAACCGACTAACTCATCATCTAAATTTTAGTATCAATACTGTTCATTGCTTAGTCGGTCTAAGTTCATCTTTCGACCGACTAGATGTTAAACTAGTCGGTCAGTAGTTGTTCATGGACCGACTAAACCCAAAATCCTATTTTCGTTCAGAAGTTACTGTTTACACTTAGTCGGTCTGCGTTGGTCGACCGACCGACTAGTTGCCAAACTAGTCGGTCAGTGGTTGCTCTTTGACCGACTAATCTGTGTAAAAACCCTAATTTCTGGGCAGCCGCCAGCCCATCCTATTTAAACCCAACCCAAACGTTTTCTTCTTCCTCCACTCGACCTAAAACCCTAAAATCTCCCCCTTTGAGCCCACATCTCCCTCCAAGCATTATTCTTTCATTCCAAGCCCTAAATCCATCATCCAAACCATCCATCAACTCATTCTACCCTTCATCTTCCCCAAAAGCTCATCAAATCCCCAAAATCCCCCAAAACCCCAGTTCTCCAAACTTCTCCTTTGGTTTTCAGATCTGGTTCCTAGGGTTCTCAGGAGTGTTTCTTCCGCTTCCTCTCGGTAAGAAATCGATCTCTTGGTGTTTTCTTAACCTATTTATATTTTTATGAAACCCTAATGAATGAATATTGTTTTGTTGATTGTTTCCCCTATAACAGCGATTTCCCCGTAGATTAGCATCCGTGAGGCGAACCCTCGTTGATCGTCATCCCCGGTGCTAGGCAAGTGAAACTTGCCACTTAGGGTTTAGGCCATGTTTTAGGCCATTTTGCTTGTTGTAGGCGTAAAAGAGGTTAGGCGACGAAATGATACTCGCCTAGGCGCAAATTGGGGAACTAGCTTGACAACGAAGCTAGTTCCGACATTTAGCATGTTGCATAATTACCATGACACGTTTACTTTCCAATATCGGTACGCAAATTAATTGTCATGTCATTGCATCCTTTATGTGTTTCAGTGATTGCGTAGCTTCGCTACAATGTTTGTGTTCCTGGCTCGTGTTCCAGAAGCGGGCCATGTGTTGGTTGATAGCCAACGCCCGAATTGCTTGTTTCTGGCTAGGTGCACCCCTATGCCAATTGTTTATGAATCGTGATATAGAATACGAGCTCCTGTGCGGGGCAACCCCGGCTCATCTACTGAGCTCATGTGCGGGGACCCTGGCTCGATTATTGTGGGTATTGGGGGTAAGAGTTAAGCGGCCAATCAACTGGGAGTCTGCCAGATCAGCAACTGCAGTGGTAAGGCGTAAACTCTGGGGTGGGGTAGTTGTTAAGCGGCCAATCGGCGAATGTTATACCATTCAGCCGTAAGGCGTAAACATCTACAAACAACAGTGAATCGTGATTAGTGAATTGATTGAGATTGTTAGTAGCTTGGCTACTCTTGTCTTGTCCCGATGATTGTTCTCTTGTACCTATTGTTCACCATGTCTTGCTTGTGCACTCATGTTATAACTGCCATGTCATGCATACTAAACTGCTAGGTTGCTAGTTGCCTTACTTTCAGTTTCCTTGCTCAAGTCTTTTAGACTTGCTGACATGTGCCCCTTTACTCTTTTGGGTGACACATGTTTGATCCTGAGCCTGAGTACCTTGTTGAGGACGAGGTGTTTGCTGACGCCGAGCCCGAGCCTGTGTTCGACGGGGAGTACGTGGACACTGGGGACCAGTCCTAGTGTCTTCGTTGTGTTTCCCTTTTTGCTTAGACTGCTTTTTGTTGTCGGTGCGTAGCACCTATACTTTGTTATGTCGTTCCTTTGTTGGCCTTGTTCTGGGCCTTTAGACTCTTTCTTTAGCCTGGTGGCTTTTCTGGATGTTGAACTTAACTTCATGTTGGACAATTTATGAGATATGAGAATTTTATTTCAGTCTCTCCTTTTATTATTATTGTTGCTCCGTTTGTGGTTACAGGGACCTGCTTATGTTTTATTGACGCTTATCGGGTTTGGGGCTTCTCAGCTCCACTCTCGTGCGGACCTTCTCACGTCTCGCCTCCATTTTAGGGAAGCGGGTCGTGACAATATGTAATTATTTGGATATATTAATGTATGTTATATGCATATGTACCAGTAAGTACATGTATCCAGACTTAGATATCCGATTTAATTAGTACTTCTGATATGCATGCTATCATCATATTACCTAACTTAGTACACTAATAATCAAAGTTAACATAATGATATTTGCTAGAAATATGTATACCTAAAATATGTATTAGTAATATGTTAAGTATAATTAAGTTCATAATAGAAGGACATTATTCACGAGTTTTGTACTAATATTAAATGAATTATCATGATATTGATAATGACATACATCGGCATTTAATAGCCAACAACTTCTAAGGCTGATTACACAACTTACTAGGCTACAACTTACTAGACTACAACTTTCTAGACATTGATGTAAGAGTGGTAGGAACGGATTTTGAGAAGGACAATGAGGGTGAGTGGGCAGAGTTAGAAAGGCTGATGGTGTACTTGTAATGCACATGACGGTAAATGATGGTTTGCTTTGGCTCTCAGATAGTCACAATTTTGTCGTATACCATCTCTAAATATGATCATAGCCTATGTCTACTAGTATGAGATATTACAATATATGTTTATCCAATCATATAAAAAATCCAAGAAATCATCTAATCTTGTGAGACGTTGAACTCCCTTGGCCCGTTATGTGTCTACAATTGTCAAATAACATATGAATATCCTATAGTAAATCAAATATATCTACGAGTAATTATTATGACATATGTCAGTATTACACTATCTCACTAGTACCATAACTTAATATAGGTATGATATATGTTGTATGCATGTAAATGATTAACTTGATTCCTGGTAGATATGGCCGATTAATAAACTATATTTATAATATATTTAAATGGTAAATAGAGGATATCTGGTTGGTATCCATATAATCCATGTATCCGAAATTATTAATATTACGTAAGGCATACCTGTAAGTAATACGATAATGCATATTTATAATTATGTAAAATATTTGTCACCATACTAAACTATCAATATTCATTGTCTTAATAGGGTTATCCAGGAAGATATAACAAGCATAATTCTGATATATGATATAAGTTATTAACCGTATGTATGCCTTCTAATCCTATTTTCTGGTATATATTACTGATTAGTATAATAGAATATCTTTAATAAGATGATATTACCGTAAATTGTGATATATAAAAATATCGTTAATATGTGTTATTGATATATATGGGATAATGTATTATCTGTGGTATATATTATATATCACAGCTATGGCATATTTTAAGGTATATTATGACAGACTACATATACCCTACAATAGTATATATTATACATATAAATATATTTTGCTTGTATTTACCTACTAGTTCGATATGGTATCATAGTATAATATTGGCATATATCCGTGATAATTAAACTAACATGGTATTATTATGAAATTTGTCACGATATATATACCATAGTTGATACCAACAAGTGCTCATTATAATCCAATGGTAATATAGCATAACTGTATATTGTCTATCATAAATTACATATACATATCTGGGAAAAATTGCAGGCGACGGCGCACTGAACATGTTAGAAGTGAATGAACATCTCTCCATATCTATACTAGCTTATCTATTTGGTAACTATTTCTGTGGGATTTTTTAACGTCCTGTAACACTAACTTTGTTAAGGTAGGATATTGTGGACTTAGGATATGTTATATTTTTCTATTCTACGAGTTATGAGAGGGAAAAATCTGGAATGGGGGTTGTGATCAAGGTGCGGGTTTTTCTGTAATTGAATACGTTGTAATGACTTTCATGATTGTGCAGTGTACTCATCCAAGAGTTATAGTACACTGCACAAAATAACTATCACATATCCTTTTAAGATACGCTATCTATATGCACAAATGAGTATTACAGTATCCTATGATATCATTAGGCCTTGCTAGCAAATGAATTATCTACTCTTAATTAACCATATCAGACTAGAATTAACTATGGTATATGTCAGATTTTTGTGCACATTACAAGTATATTTGATAGTTATTTTCATACATCAGCATATCTTGGACCATACTTACCCAAGGGTTTATAGTATACCTTACTAGATATCCAGAAATATGCACTTATGTTAATTTGCCTTTCTGGTAAACCATTATGTTAACAAACCTAGGTACATGTTACAATAATCGGGTATACTATAAGTATTACATATAGTATAATAATAACAAATATAATTATTATTAAATGAATATAAATGTACAAGATATAGATTCCACAAACATCATATTAGGTTACAAAAAGTAAATAACATCTCCATATACATCAAAAGTATATTGACATGTATGCTGCCATACCATGACAATCTTCTATATATACGGTTATATCACGACGTCTCTCCAATCAAATTTGATTTGTGGGAGAACGACCCGTGAAATGACATTCACTAAAAATCCCACAAATAACTACTCTTCCATACCGTCACAACGACATAACACAATACGTATTCCAGAGCCAATACCGGTGTTGTGGTCAACCTCGCCTTCAAGATACTGAAGGCTTCCTCACAAGCTTCTGACTAATGGAACTCCACGTCCTTCCTCGTCAGCTTCGTCAACGGCTCTGCAATCTTCGAGAAATCCTGGATGAACCGACGATAGTAGCAGGCTAACCTAAGGAAGCTCCTGATATCTGACGCTGACTGCGGAGTCGGCCAATCTCTGCAGCACTATGAATATCTTCGTTATGTGATAAAATGTTATGCGATTGTAAACCTTTTTTCTGATTATTAGTAACTTGGGGATTAAATTGGTTATATGAACAGGTAGGAGTTGGGCTTATACCATGCTGATATTACCCCTAGATATGTATCATTCATCAGAGCGAGGTTATAGACCCTACAAACAGTTACATTTTTATTGGGAATGTATATAAGACTGAGGATTCCAGCGTGAGGTGATATTTATATAGTTAACAAAGCCACCTTATTCATATTTGAGATTATCTAGCATCGTTATTGGCTGTATCGGATCGGAGTGGAGGCTTTGAGGTATATTGTGATGCATCAGGGAAGTAGATTATATCGTAGTATATTACGAACTTGATAGTGACTGACTCTATTTATATGACACATAATTATAATCATTCATATCATAGTAAGATGATACGATATTACTATAAAATATGATATAAACAATTAAAATAGCACACAAGCAGATACTGTTTTTGGTGTATAAGGGAAATCATATCTGTACTATTTTTGTATATACCATTATTACCTGTAATCATGAAATACAAGTATATCCAGACTTAGGACATTAGCGTATAACTTAGACTGTAATGTATGAGCTGATATTGTGATATTGAATATGTCAATCATACATTAGTAAGTTAACCACATACACTATCCACGGTAACTATTATGTGCACATAGGGTATGATACCAAATGGATATTATAATAGTATCAGGGGTCATTTCATATGATATAGTGTATATTTATGACAATTGACATATAAAATATACATGCACTAACAAGGATGATATCAAGTATATCCTACATAGGTATTAAATGATATACTCATTAAGTAAATTACCATTGCATCAACTATAATTTCATTCCGCCTTGGTTATTTGGAATATTTCTTATTATACATATGCATGCACTCTATTATTAATAATTTTTATCAGCGATGATTGTACAACCAGCTCAGCCTAGCATCAAGCTTCTTGAGCCTAATAACAGTCTTAGTCAAATATATATTAACTATAAGACTGCATGCATTACTGATAAAAATGTTAATATTACTGGATATATATAATACCATAATAACATGTATAATACCGTAATGAATTATATAGATTACAATATGTGTATAATTAATTATGCATATACCCTATATAACAAATATCTTGAATATTACCTTTTCAGAAATATTGTAAATGCTGTGTAAATGATATGTTTGAATACTAGGCTATATATAGCAATGATTTGATAACAATATCATGAATTATCAATACTGAGGTATATATATTTGTGGATATTTACTCTAAAAATTAGGAGGTATAGCACAGTATAATACATATGTCCATAACTTTTAAATAACTTAGTATACATTATATAATCAGTATAAATACAAGTTATAGACATCTTCCAACATACTCTGATATCTACTTACTTATTACTGTTACTAATTACAATAGATGATAGTGACTATATATTTTATACGTACCATATATAATTATGTTCACATGTATATGCATATATCGGTATGACATAATTATATATGGCTATATGATAATCTCTTTGTATGGATCATACATATATATCGATATTACATATGGTATATAATTATATGCTTATGTTGATATAATAATATACTAATAATGTTTACTATTATAATATATGTACAATTAGTATAATTTTAGCCACGAATAGCATATCCATTGGTTGAATATCTATAACACCAATGGCACATAATGGACTTAATTCTTGGATACCCACATTATTTATGAAATACCCTATTGTATTACATATATGTTAGTCATTTGGTATTATATATATCTGTATACAACATTAATTACTGTATATTATTGTAACATTGGGTGTAGTCATTTGGCATACCATGATACCATGTATATGCAACCAATGGATATGCCGTGTACATAGTTTATCCCGCATATGACTCTCTGCATATACATAATAGGATATAATATATATAACTCGTTTAAGCGTGTCTCCTCTAATCAATTTAAGACATGTTTGTGTTAAATATAATGTAGATAATATTTGGAATTTTCGTATATACACAAATAGCGAGTAAGCATTGGTTGCATAATGCGTATTTTCCTAGTTATGTCCAATGACCAAATAAGTAGCAATTCTCAATTAACCTTATAAAGGATGTGTATATAACGAATAGGGTTTATCGTAGTAACATTTTATCATAGTCCCTGGTATACCCTAAACTAGACTAATAAGAGGTTATGTATGATTAAATATCTTTCATGATATGCTATATATCCATTAATAACTCATCTAATATAAGTATTGATAACTTGGGACTACCTATATACAAAGAAGCTATATACTTATCTCATGTGACCTCAAATTCTTAACCATATTAGTCTAGTTTGTCCTAATCATTTACCCACTATACATGGAATGGTAATATTTCTACGTAGAATTGGATGCCCCACACTCTTTCCCATTCAATTTTTCCATTCACAACAAACCTCTATGTCGAATAATCATGTATGGCATAAGAATTAAAATATGGTTAAGAAGGTGAACATCCCCCTCCCCCCATTTACAGATCTGGGCATAGGGGGAGGCTGGAACATCGGCTCCCCATCCCCCTTCTTCTCCTTCGGCGAAGCAGGCAGGGGGGAGGTCGGAACAATGTGCCCCCTTCTTATTCGTGGGGTCGTAGGCTCGCAGCATAGAGGAGCCCCTCGACACCCCCACACGTCGGGGGGGGGGGGGGGGTTGCAGCAGAGGGGAGGCCCCCCTACGAGGGCGGGGTGAATACCCTTGGATAAAGACAAACCCCCCATGTCCTGATGGTTTCCCCCCCTCTTCTTCCAAGAGATGTGGGGCATTGTTGGTAGGGACATTCTCCTGGCGGTGCGCTCCTTCTTCTCCTCTGGTTGTATCCTGAAGCAGATTAACCATACCTTCCTCACTCTGATCCCCAAGGTCCCTTCGGCGTCCTCTCTGGGGGGACTACCGGCCCATATCTTGCTGCAATGTCATTTACAAGATCATCTCCAAGGTCCTTAGTAGGAGAATGGCAGCGATCATCCCTGGTCTCGTCTCCTGGAACCAGTCGGCTTTCATTAAGGGGTGCCTGATCTCGGAGGTGCTGGGTATATGGAGATCCTTCTTATTGTAAGGCGAGAACATGTTAATCTCTGTTTATTTCTTACGAGTGCAATTAATGTATAACATGTTTCGACATTGTATTCTGATATCAAATAATAAAAGGCATAGATTGTTCTTGGCATTCTCACCATATTAATATTTTCGTGACTACTAAGTTATATGAAATAGCACAAATATTTCTCGCCTTACTATAAGAAATATATATCCAATCTATGCCTTTCCTTGTATACATAAACTAGTCTCCCTCAGACTAACTGAAATATATCTATGAAATTGTATGGGACCAGGTATAATCTTATCCTAATATGTATCCATATATTGACCATATCGAGATTGAAATCCCTTGCTCGTTTAGGAGATTACTACTTTCAAGGATCTGCATGGTACAAGAATATTTACCTATATAAACATGGTCATACATAATTAAAGATACATCTTTGCCTATAAAATGACATATTGATAGTACATTGTATATCTCTCATAAAACAACGTGTAGGATAGTTGCAAATAATATAATCCATAGGCTAACTAATTCCGGGTAACATTAATCCGCACATTATTTAAAATCTGGGTAATGTTATACAGTAAACTTATACTCCAAAATATGTCGCAGATCCGGATACTGAATATATCGGTTTATGATAACAGCTGGTATATTAATTAAAGATAAGTATATTACCGATATATGGACAAATATAATTGGTAATATGCTACATAGATACATGTATATCAGATATAACATTGACTACTAGTGTATTATCCATATGATACTATAATTAGACAGATAATATTTAATGGGTATATACGTAATAACTGAGTATATATTAGCCACACCGTATAAGTTATCCTACTACACATGAATTATATAATATAACATGGTATAACCAATTTGCATTACTATTTAATACATATATCAATATTCGAGTTACTTATATTTGTATTTGGTCTAATATTGGTATACTTCGTGATAATATATACTAGTATTATGAATATCACTTAAATCATAGTTTGGATATCAAGTCAATGTATTATACACGTATTATATTCATTGATATCAAGTAACATTATATAATATCATATTTTCATGGGTATAGGTATTACTTGATCACAATAGTATCTAATCAGGGATATCATAATTAAATGAGTGGTATAATATAGGTACCAATCTAATTGATAACATGTAATATATTGTCATAAGTATAGGACATAATCATATATATTGGATATAATTGATCCGTACATATCACATACAAATAATCCCTATGAGTTATAACCAAGATATTTAATGAATATAATACGTGTATAAAGATATTAAATATAACTCTGTGACATGATACATATTGTATATTATAATATAATATACAAAGGATAATTGAAGGACTATCATACTCATATGTATACCATAATATAATATTAGGGTTCCTTATGAATATACCCAAAGTATGATATCATAAGGATTATCGTTAATACTGATCACTACATTGGTACATCATTATGATAATTTAGCAATTTCTTACCATATACTAATTATAATGACGGTAAGTTACCCTATTATATGTATTAATGTTAAATTACATTTGTTACCATAGTGTTATATCTGAGTACTCGTAGCATCGTACTATACAATATCTATATCGGATATACTATACAACAGTATATACTTACACATACTCAATACTATACGGACAAATATACGTATAATTAACATTCTCTTAATTACAAGTACATATTAAATACAATGAATATGATATGGCCATCTATCCACGTCATACTATATGCAAATATCAATTTGAGTATTATGTTAATATAATACAATATTTTAAGTTAACTATTATAATAAATTATTCTATAACAATATCTATAATGATATATGACCTAAAATGTTTATATCCAAATATGGGTTTGGACTATTAGTAACACATGTATTTATTATAATATTAAATACCCGTATTATTGGTACATGTATGTTTAACTATATTATAGTATCTTGGTAACTGAGATATTGTGGTATATAGATTAGGCTATATACCAATACATATATTATATGCCATATGATACACACATGTAGTAATAGTATATCAATACATATCATATAAGATACACATAGATCACCTAATTCACCTCCCCACCCTCCACCCGACTCCCGTACTGCAGACGGTTGCCTTACAGCGTTAGAGGAGTCGACTTCTCTCCTACGGAGAGATTTCGATGACTTTGTACGCTCGACGGTGACACACCACTCGAGAGTCGAGTCGGACTTGGCACCATCATAGATCTCCTTAGGACACGTGGACCACCTCCAGTGATACTTGCACATGCTCCACCGCCCAGGCCACCGACTGTGACTTCCACTGCACCACTCAGTGCTTCACTTCCTCAGGCTACTGCAGATCTTGTTTCTTCATAATTTCATATTGCAAAAGCTTACGAGGACAATGAGCTCTAGAGATATTTGTGATTATGGACTTAATAGGCTTGGGTATCAAATACTAATTTAGTATATAATTATACATATTATTTAATCAATATCAATACGGTAATTAGCATCCGGATTTATACAATATGATAAATCCATATCAGATAATGACACAAAATATAGATACATGTTTATTTAATCATATCCGATTATATATGCATATTTACATGTTACCCCTTATACTTAATATGCTATCTCAATTTATATCCGTTAAGATATGATGTAGACTTACAGAATTAGGTAGATATGAGAATATACCTATATTATGATATGGATACTTTGATTATCATATATGTTATACCCATACAATGAATATTATACGTGTATATTCCAATGTGTCATCATATCTTAACATATGTGGTACTTATTACGTTATTTATTATAAGATAATATTACTTGACTGGATAGTATAAATATGTTCAGTGTATTGACTTATATACCATAATGTATACGTATAGATACCAGGTAAATTTTAATTATCCTAAGTGATAATATTAACGATACTATATTTTTTCCAACAGGTGATAATTGTCAATGTATATACTAAATATCATAATACTGATAGTCACTAATTATTATATATGCGAGGTAATATTGGGCTTTTAATCCATATCAGATAATTTAACTGACTTAATATATCAGCACAATGTTTGGTATGTAGTTATACAAATAATTAATACTTTATGTACAACACATTGATATATATACGTATTGTATATCATAGTATTTCATAATAGCCTATCATATGACTCCAAACATTCCTCGGTATAAGAATTTAGTATATATTACCATGTATTCTCTGGAATTTTATGTTATTAACCTATCCATACTTCATATAATCTCGTAAAATATAATTTATGATCCTATTATGTTGACTAATATACATGGCATATAGGTAATTCATAGTCTAGTCTAAATATTAGTTAGCATTATAGATAAAAATATACACGCTGAATGGATATACTAATGTACGATAGGATGTCATTTTGGACTCAATGTGATATATTTATGAATATTATGTCCCGGGATAAGACCCAGACTTTATTTGAAGAGTGATAATTCCTTCATATGCCCCTAAGTTGTGTAACGACCTCTAATGGGAATATGGCACCCTCTAAATTGACATATCCAAAAGTGGTCTACTTTGTGTATGTCAGATAGTTTGGTGCCAACATATACTATTGGTATACTTTAAACATATGTGTCTTAGATGTGGGGTGGCATTGCTTGACAAGTAAAATACACCAACGCTAAAGATTACCCATAAAGTATATGTTGGATACTCGTGGGTACTGTTTTTACCATGAATTGTATCCATTTTTCATACGGATAATGGATACAATTACTAAATTAATTGTGTGGATATACTATACATGGTATATATACTCGCATAATACATATTGATATTATGCATAAATGTATAACTAATTATATTCGAAATAACACGTATGTAATCCTTGTAGGGTTATGTAACGATTATCTTATACGTTACTATAATTCTTGTTATTGATAACAGATATATGCGTTAGGATAAATATCCAATTGTAGTGCACAATACTA
>CM061138.1:152943223-153069278 GCA_030789695.1 Scilla litardierei | reverse complement strand
GAATATGGTCGATACATGTTTACCATAGTTATCCATATTTAATACTCAATAGTTGCATATTTGGATATTATTTTCTATACAAATATTACCATAGTAATGAATATGCCTCATATTATACCAAGTTCTTAACTATGATATGCAATGGATATAAACATACACTAACATACGATCTTAATAGCTTATATAATATTATGCGGGTATAATATTACGTATATAACATATGTATAGGTCTTGTTATTGTTAGTGTAATATCATAGTATCATATATATATATATATATATATATATATATATATATATATATATATATATATATATATATATATATATCCTATTAATGGTACGTATACTTTTGGAAGATATTGAGCATTCATAATCCCAAGCGAAATCTCATCATTTGCATCATTAACCGTTCAGTGCTCTTCGATTTGATAGGTTGTATCACTTGCGAAGCTCAACGGTGAGAGAGGAAAATTCGCTAAAGATTAGCCTTTGTGAAAGGCAAACTTTAATTAATTTTTTCCTCCAAAACCTTTAATTCCACATCGGATATGATGAGAAGGGGAGGTATACGTACTACCATTATAATAAAGTATTATATCATATATTGGTTATATACCATGAGTTAGTAACTATTGTATATAGCACAATGTTATTTATTTGTAACCGATATACTATGGTACGATATTATATGATATACATACTGCATATATTGTACTATAACCATCAATACTATACTATTCTATCAGGTAGTACATATATCATAGATGTACTATATTTAGTGGTTAGTAATCATAGGATATTCTCCAATGATTTATAACAATGTTTAATAATCAATTTACAATTATGGTTGGTATATATTAATGATATCAAACCTAATATGAATTTATTAGTATACATCATATGCGGTATACAGTCCATGCACATATTACTGTCTATTATTTAAATTATTGGATAATATATTCATGGACTAATATAACATAACCATGCAACAATGGCAAATTCCAATAGCTTACACATAATACTTGATTAATACAAGTATATCTAGAATTATTAGCTTATAGGATACAATATTATGGAATATACACAATTTAGTAATCAATAGCCATTATATAACTTATCATATCTGGTTATCCATATGCTATGGAATATATCATGTTATTATTATAGTTTTATTATTATAGTTCTACCATCCTAAATTAATATCTCTGTTATAATTACCTAAGTCGACTGTTACATACAAATACATATTCTAAGTGTATTTCATTCAGATGCGTCCACGTGGTAATTTACCGTTATGAATTCTTACCTATCTTTGCTGATTGTGCAACAGCTGTCGCGAGTTCAGTTTCTATCTGTTGAGATTTTTCTCACGGATTCCAAAAGGGGTTTTGCCTAAACTTATTAGATAACATAGGACACCTATGATATATGATATCGAAATAGGATAGTTAAACATATCCGAATAATAATTGTATACCAAAAATATATCAGTTAAATCATATAAGGGTATATTACCAAATATTATATGGAGACATGTACTATGCGAATAATATCCTATTTATTACCCAAATAGTTGTACATCTTAATATATTATATAACCCAAATATCATAGTTTAGGTATCGTGTTAAAATTTTAAGGATATTATTATACTATCATAATGGTACAAATTACCTCTCATACGTCGGTATAAAGTACGTATACTTGGTTACAATATACCGGATATTGTATGGGCATATAATACATACAATCAATATTATCCTAATATCCGGAGTTGATATACATATATCTCTAACATATTAACAGTATATCCCGAGTATATACTTAATACTACATATATACTAATACCTGACTATTGATCAGTTAATAATCTAAATATTATAGTCTGTTATGAAAAAGTGGGTTGTGTCATACCGATAGACTTGATTTGTTTACTATATCCAAATATACGACATATATACCCATATCTAATATCACAGTTATACCATATCAGTGTATATATCCAAACATTCACTGTAATTCAGTAAATCCATGGTCCATCCGTATGTTCCTTATCATATAATTGATAGACATTATATGATATAGCTATAGTTATGCTTATCAGTATTAATTAATATTATGACCAATTAGTATACATTAATGGAATTGTAATATTGAATGCATATCTATATTAGATATATGCTTATAATTGCATATGTAGTATCTAAATCCGACCATATACTTGGAAATTGTTATAAATATATCTGTCTTGTTAATATATGGTAGATTATGTATACACCTAGTACAATTTTATTATCAGATTATGGTAATACAAATATTAGTGGACGTTAAGTTTGTCTTTATATGGGTCCAGTTTACAATACACTAACTGGATAAACTAATATATCCGTCTATTTTCTATACACCATCATCTCCCATTTACACATTCCCCCATTTCTGCCCATGGATTTACAGAAGAGAAAATTAGGCCAAAAATAATACCATTTAATAAAAAGATCTATATCTTCCATAAATTATAGAAAATAGCCTCAGGGTCAGAAAAATCCGGAAAAAATGTTTGTTGGAACAGGGCGAGCGCCATCTTCAACTAAAAATTTAGAAGACATACTTAGGCTATAAAATCATATCATTTGATAAAAATATCTATATATTCAATAAACTGTAGAGATAGCCTCGAGCTTAGAAAAATCCGTAAAATTGTCTGTTAGAACTGGGAGATCGCCATATTCAACTGAAAAATAGAAGAAGATAAAATTTGGTTTTAAAAATTATATCATTTAATAATAAGATTAATATTATATAGAAAATTTAGAAAATTCCCGGGACTTAGAAAATCCACAAAAATGGCCGTTGGAACCGGAGATCGATTGGAGATTTGTATAATCTATGCCATAACCATTGCTAAGGATACACATAAAAACTTAGAATAGAAATCCCACATAAATATCTTATTTTATGTTTTAGCTATAGTTGACTATTAGATTGGTATACCCAGATCTTAAGGATATATATCGCCTAAGTATGTAATCATATCAGTTTGATTAACTTTTAAATAGCATGTATTTACGTATATGTATTCTAGTCATTTGGGAGGATAATACATCTAGAAATATGTGAATACTACTATTATAGCATTTAGTATTATATTTATTTTATATTACGTATAGAAATATAGGAGTATTTGATTGGAATCTAATATGGTAATTCTGTATATCGTGCAGACTAATACAGTTAGTCACATCTATCTCAAATAACATTTCTATTCCAAGCACTCAGTACATAAATTTAAGCTATATAGTTGATATTTCTATACAAATATTATATGATACCATAGCACTATTAATTATTGTCTATAATTACGATCGTTTATCTCACTTAAATAATCAGGCTATTGACACAAGTCTGAACATTGTTAGGTAAGACCCATTTGGCTGCTGTCAAATGGTCTACTCCTGAACTTGACAATCTACCCAACACACCTGTAATATATGCAATAACCAAATCCATTCGCCAATGATTGCCCAAAGAATAATCTTTAGAAGATTCCATATATCTCACCAATAGGGAGCCTATATGTAACTTTTACTCATTAATTCATATGATATTATATGTTAACTATGGTAAGTCCATGGTGTGATATATCCATAATTTAATACTTTTACACAAAACATATATGTAATTTTTATATCAAAATTAAGGTATATGCACGTAAATATGGGTTTGGCATATGACATATTGGATATCACCTATGCATATATACCCTTATGTCATCAAATTCATATGTACGGCTAATAGATATATTTAGCCCACGATAATGTTATTAGATATCATATTTATCGTATATAATGTCCTGTGTATATAACCATTCTTAATACGTTGATATATTGTAATCTATTGGATATCATTATATGATGGGGATAACACTATTGGGACTATCTCACATATTATAACAGATATATCCAGTATATTTTAACTATGATATAATATACCCCACCGGATAATAATGCTCTCTATATACCAATATTCTTAGTATGTATTGATTTACATGTTTTAATCCCTACGCGTATACATGATATTTTTAGTATACCATATTATCTTACATATATGAAAATCTTAACTATCATATATCAGGTATTAATATTTACTATACCCAAATGTAATTATTAAGAACAATTACCGTGTTAATCATATTGAATACAAGACATGCTTGCGATGATAGTTTAGTACAGATATCCAATACTCCGTAAATATACAACATAACTCAAGGACTATATCATTAGTACCGGTGGATCAACAATTTGCATATCATTTACCATCACTCCAGGTATAAATACTAATTGAGGTTATTGATATGGAAGTTGATGTTATTGGCTAGTAGATCATACAATTTTAAAAGAGTTAGCTTGTATACAACATCAAATCCACACAGCATTGTACCTCTTCTATCATTGCAAACTATTCTAGTGATCATTATACACATCCATATTAACCTGTACACATTGTGATCTTCACCCCTGTGATCTCCTGGAGTAAATATCCGACCTCGAGGCGTTCGACCTCCTGACGGTTACGTGCAGCTTGCCGTCCTCCTTGACCTCCGCCTCCGTCTCCAGCGCGTCCCTCCGCCCGTCGAGCGACACGACGTCGGGGACGACGGCATATATATGAAAATAGTGTTCATAACGTAATATATATGAATGTATTCATACACAATATCTGAATATGTGAGCATCTTATCAAATCTATATAATATTATGCGGGTAAAAAATACTAGGTATAATAAATAGTATACTCCCAACACTAATCTTATAATAGATTACTAACAATTTTGTCCTAATATGAGTATTTAGATGTACAAATATACCAATTAGGTGAACCATAATAATGATGTGATATATAATATAGGTATCAATATCTCATATATGTACATACTATTTAAGTATGTAATCATGAGTACGTAATATATATACCATAAGATGGTGTGCATGTTCGTCTATAATTTTATCCAAGAATATCATTAATATGAGTATGAAATCGTTCGGTTAAATAGTGGCAGTTTCTTTAATATATATGAATACATATCATACTTAAAATATGATACGCAATTATGAGACTCTATTATTTATGTTTTACGCATATGGTACCGTACAGTAACAAATATGGATTATTTACAATATTTAATAGCTATGAGCGATTGTCCATAATATACCAAATACAAGGTAATACATAAATATGCTAAACAATAATGCGAATACCCATGTAGTGTATATGTACTGTGTATTGGGTACTAATAATATAAATAACATAATAATATTACACATACTGGATATATTGTGGAGTATAGAATTAAGGTAATATACTCATCCAATACAGCAACATATAACTCATTGAAATTAGGGTATTGAGCTATAAGAGATGTGGGAAAACCTACTCCCACTATATTTTGGATTAATATCGAGGTATTATAAGGCTATAGAGTTATGTAATACATCATGATCAATATTAATATCTAAATATGAAATGTATATTATCATATGCACTATTACTTTTTACGCATTTCATCGGTATATTTGTAATTATATCTAATATGTTAATTTATATTGTATTGTGCATTGATAGGTCATTGTTTACATTATGGACGACCTTTATTATCTGATATAATCGTGTACAAATATCAGATACTTGTGATCTAATATTATGGTATACATTACCACATTAATATAGTATTTTGGTGGATTATATGATATCACTTATAACGATGATATATGTGAAATTAGTATATTATAAAATTAAATATATTATTACACCAAGCAGTATGTACATGTATCACCTATATCATAGGTATTCAAAAATATATGGGTAATATCATAATATACATATCACAAACTCAGTAGTTATATATATAGCATATAGGCTAGCCATCATGGCGATATAAAATATTTCCCATATTACATGGTATCACCTGATAAGCAATCCCGTCATCACCACGAACAAAAGCAAAGGTCATGGCCCACAAAATGAAAAGATCAGGGATGGTCACTGTACATGACTCATCCCTGGGAAAGAATGTGGAAGATATGATTCAGTTGACCAGACGGAATATGGGGTGAATGACAGAGGAGGCCTTGGCCTTACCTCGAGGATAGTGAGCGTGTAGGGTGAGGCGAAACCAAAATTGATCGACGTCAAAATCGGGGTGATACCCGTAGGGACGGATAGCGTCGTCCCAAGAATGGGGAAACCAAAGATGTGCACATATTGTACTTTAGTATTCACTCGAATCCCAACATGTCTATGGTAACTTTTATTTTGTGGGTATTTACCTAAAATTCCATGGGTATAATGGTTATCGTTTACATGGAGACCCAAGTATTATGTTAATAAATTCTTGGAATTCCGGGATCTTAGGTAAATACCAGTATAAAATTATATAGTATTTTTCTTTAAATTATAATATTTACTGTTTTAATTGGCAATGATTAACTTATAATATCACATTACCTAACAGTATACCAAGTATAAGTAATTTATATAATGTATGTACATGTATTATAATATAAATAACCATAATATATGGTATTGGATAATTGTGAAAATATGATTATGTTATATTGCTAGCTATATAATAACCAATAGTATATATTTTATTAACATGTTGCCAGTACTATTACTTATTGTATCTAATTCATATATACGGTATTTTATCAACGAATGACCTTGACATATAGATAATACAAATTTATGGTATTATGTTAAATAATCAGATATACGATATATAATACCAATGAGATATACATGACATCATCTTGGATATCCTAGATATTATGATAATGTACGAGATACATATGTATCCTAATACTCTACAATGTCATAGAGTTGTTATATAATATTTTGGGCAACTTTACGCACTACTAACCAAAGGGACATGTACTTTGCTTTAGAGAGAGTGGCTGGACATAAGTACTATTGCGCATTTTGTCATAGTCTTATTATATTGTACAAGGAGAAATGCCAAACTATTTCCTCCATCCATTGCCATCTCAATTTTCTACATCAAAAGCAGGTTTCTTTGATAGGCCCACTTCTTTGATAGTTGGCACCTAAAAGGGCCATTAGACCATAGTTAAGCCTTCTGCGCTTCCTCCAAGGGTCGAAAGATTTGGACTTACAATATGAAGTATCATCCTCCAATGTTTAACACCCATTAATTGTGGATTCGTACATATGCATCACCTGGTTATGAGAGGGTAACGGGGATATTTTCAGTGCATTTTAGGTAAGATTGTAATACAGGACATAATGTTGTAATCAATATATAATAGCCATACTTAATTACTAGTTAGGTAATTGACTACACCATGTAAATAGTATGTTCTATTACGAATAAGTTATTACGATATACATGTGGATATATCGATTACAACATTATGTTTATACCAATTAATATCCTATTAATATGGTTAGTAGGATATTATCGATATCTATTAACATATTTAGTTGAATCTAAGGCTATTTTATCAACAATGGTATATTACGATAATAGGTTTTCTTTACATATATACGTAATACAGATCATAATAAAATATACAAGGTATTTCATATGAAATAATATTATCCTAATTTATAGTTAATCATATGCCATTGGATCCAGTATATCACCGTATACATATGGGATATCTACCGATTGTATAATATATGATAAACCTTATAGCACAGTTTACTTGAACATAAATTGTATTCTATATATGATATCCAATCATACCATACATTACCAAGATTATGTTTACGATATCTCCCGTACTTATGTCATTAAATACTATGCTTTAGTCTAGGTGATATCCAGTGTATCAAATATAGAATACCATATCAATACACTCTATCCTATTAAATATTACTCATGTCATGTATTAATTATAAGCATATCCATGATTATATATGTCACTGGTAGATGAAATCTAATTAGTATAACAGTTATAGGTAAACATAAGCCGGTACAATGTAAATTATAATACATCCAGTTCATCATTATTACCTAGACTAAAGCAGTACTATAAGCATATATATTGGTAATGTACCATGCATGTACATTTGATAAATACATAGACAAAATAACCTTGATTCATAATATTATATATGCACAAACCAATATATCCGTATAGATATTTTGCCAGATTACCCAATAAATATAGTTTCATAGGTTATATTATATCTACATAGATAATCAATTTTGAACTAGATATAATATTAGGTATATATTTGGCTAATCACTAATGTGTATGTGTGTGCATGATTACCCTATATGCACTATGCACGATATCTGTGGTATTTATAGGTTGATACCATCGACTTAGATATTCATACAAATATTACGATATCCATTCATATGCTCTAATTGCAACATAGATATTTTATATATCACCTAACATGATAAGTAACTAGTATTACCTATATGCCTAGGATATAAGTATATGGTATAATGGCATTATATAGTGTCACAGAGCAGCAGTCACCTGCTATAGGTATATTCATTCCGCTATGATATAGTCCATTATACAAACTATACTAACTTATGACTACTATAGTTGGAGTTAGTGTATGGTATGATTCATTTTAGTGTATAATGTGCTTTGCGAAGTATGAGTTGTGTATGTGCAGTATATAATACAAATCTTGTCAAATAAACTTATGATGTGTGACCTTTAATTTTAAAGATAGTTATTTACCCTCGGGTTGTAATATCTAGTTTATTTGACGAGTTAGGGGGCAAAACGATGGCAATAAGCGTGTATAGGTAACACTGTCTATTCACGTGTCGAACACACTCATCCCCGGTCCAATTTACTTTCTAATGTATCACCCCAATATCTCTCCATATCTCAACCGTCATCTCCAGATATGATTTAACTTAGTTCATTTTATTTGGCCTCTTCTTACCATTGGGCATATCAATTTGTTAATATATAAATGCATGATATAGTTAATGCGAGCAAGTCTATAACTGACACATGTATTTTCTTCATTGCAGTTAAATACTGTTTTGCAGTTAAATAAATATTAAGGATGGTCTGCATTTGTAATTCAGACCATTTTCTTTGTCAAATTTCAAACTAATTCTAGGATGACTCTCAGGAAATGCACTGTAGAATCCAATCCATTGCCATGGAATCAACAAATAAAAAGACGTTATCCGTTTTGGCATGTTTTTGGCAAGCATGAAATACCATTCACAGTAAAACAATGAAATAAATGTAATAATTTTATTTGTGGCCATTACCTCATAATTAAACTTGCGCCTATACAAGGGCTTAAATTTCCGAACATCTATTATTAATCACGATTAACATTGGCGTATTATCATAATTAGGATATCGACTAATACGTAGAGTACTATAGGTAATGTACAATGTGTATTGACTTATATACCAGTAGATACTGTTTTATACGATGATTATCCCGGGTAATAGTCCAGTTGGTAGTATATACAAGATAGCCTACATACATATATATCAGATTAGTTATCTATTGTTGGATTACAGGTATATATTTTGCTATATATTTAATACGGATAGCATATGTATATAGGATTAATAATGTTTAACCTAAAATAATTGTATTCATATTCTTAATCAAATGTGTTTATAATTTTATCTATATGTTATTAAGATATATCTTCCATATATCGATTAATATTTAGTGGAAATATTATATCATGTAAAGATTATATATTATAAATGATATTAATCTGGTATACTATCGTTATATTATGTGTCAATACGTATTTATAACTACCGATATTTGTGTATGGAAGATAATCCTATATCATATATTAGTAGTGGATAAGTATTAAACACATGTATTTGTGTATAATCTTAATAGCTTGGGTTATTAAGATATTATGGTATTACATATTCCTTATCGATGAGGAGGAATAAATCCAAACATATGAATATACCCAAAGTTCAATGGCTCACATTGTGTCATCGTCGATCATTAGGGTAAGTAAAAATCCTAGTCATCCTTATACTCCTAGATATTCATATTTGATCCACGCCCTATAAAGATATAAATTTTCCCTTCATTAATAAGGTATATACATATATATTAGTCACCAATATCATAATACCAGTGCTAATTACCAGATATGTAATATAAAGTATTATATTGTACCCTCTAATATGAATATCGGTACAATATTTGTAGAATATAAGTTTACGAGTATAAATATAATAAAAATAGTCAATGTAACCAAATTGATATTAATATACATATCATAAAGGGTATATTACACATGTCTATAATTATTTGAAATAAATACCCATAAATATAATATTAACTATCATAGTGATAATCGAATTATTTGTATATAGTTGGGGCATATATCTTCTCCAACTCCACAGTTATACGTATTATATCTATCAGAGGTTACAATTAAAAGGTAAAAATTTTGTTGGCCCTAATTGTTAAAATCTATGCTGTAAATTTCTAAGCTTTCAAAACTTAATAATTTAGACATATAGTTAAATTGTTCCTGAATTGAAGATTCATATTTGCCCACAAAAATTGACATATCCCGAAACATGATCATATACTGTGGAATCTCATCAAATACATATAGGATATACTGCAATATGATGTAATGCACTATAATCTAGCTAGTATATGTAATAATTGTATTTCGATATCATTCTGCATGCCACTATATATTTTGGATCTATACAATCATATCATTACAAATATATAGATAGCGTATCATTAATGTGCATTGTTAGGGTATTTGTAGTGAAGGGATGAATTGGTTTGGTGATAGCCTCACATATTCCGTAATTACCCTCAGTTACCACAACATATCTCTTAATCATATGGAAAAGGATTCGTAATAATTGCTGTCTACGTAGACGATCTAAATCTCATTGGATCTTCTGAAGAGATCGCTGAGATATCTGTAAGCCTAACAAAAGAATTTGAAATGAAAGATGATGTGTGTTTAAATTTTATATATTCATGCACGTCTTCTTTGTGTTTTTCCGTTGTTTTCCGTCGTCCCAGGCCCATTTTCTTGGGATTTTTAGTTCTCTTTCACTTTTTGGTGGTTTTGTGTATTTGCAGGAGATTGCCAGTGTAGGGGACATATAACGAAGATATCATGAGTCCCTAGAGCAACGGGAGGAGTCACGTGTGATCCAGGGGGTCAAACGACAAAGATCGCTATTTTTCAGCCCTTAACCGATCGGTTGGATACAGCCAACCGATCGGGTGATGCACGCGTGTCTGACCCGGACGGAAGCTGGAGAGAGGAGCAGTTCACCCGACCGGTTCGCTGACAGGTTGAACACAGCAGAGCTCTCGGCCATTTGGAGCTAAATTCTAATCGATCGGGTGATATCTCACCCGATCGGTTCATCTGTAGCTGATTTTCCAAACGATGACCTGGAGAGCTCAACCGACGGTTCACTGACCGTGCCAAATCATCAGAACTCTCGGCCATTTTGGGGATATTTCCAACCGATTGGTTGAATACTCAACCGATCGGGTGACCTGATGCTGCATCTCTTCAAACGACGACCCGCTTACTTCACCTGCTCTTCTCAGCGTCCGGTTGAAGCCCTTGAAGCCGACGGCCGAAGCATCAAGCAGCTCACCCGATCGGTTGATGCTTCAACCGATCGGTTGACGTAGATTTGTATATATAGTTACCCTAGGTTTCTGAAAACGGAAGTTGTTATTTTTCTGTCTTTTTCTTGTACGGTGACGGCTGGAATTTTATCGCTTTTTGTAAGTCTTCTGATTGCTTTCAAACTTTAATACTATCTTTATAGCATTGCTACTACTTCATTTCAATCTCCTGATCATGATTTCAACGGTTGATTTTTATTTAGAGCTTTTTAGCTATGATTTGTGAGTAATTCCCAAATCTGGGATCTTGGTGGAAACCCCTTCGTGGGTTCTCCCTAATGCGTCTATAGGACTAGGATTTCGATAGGGATTAGGAATTTAGATGGTTACGCGAGGTGTTTCATTGTCATCGGCGGGAAAAAGGCCGCCTTTGACCATTGGGCCAAGGGGGAATAAACTTGGCGGTTGACTGCCTAGCCACAGCTCACGTCCTTAGCGTAGACATTGAATCCTAGCGCGTGGGAACGACAGAATGAGATGTTGGGAGTTATCGTTGCGAGTTTAGTGCTCCCGGAGTCGATCGGTGTTAATGGACATGGGAATGCCCACCGACCGAACCCGGGTAGTCCGGCGTATCATCCTGGGCATCGACCGGAATATCGGGCCCATGGGACGCTGGTATCACTCTTAGAGGCAACGTCTCACCACTAAACCCTAAATCCGATCGCTTTCCTATCCGTAAGTCGTAATAGAGTGACCACATGATAGGGTGGAAACCAAAGTCCCAGGTTCCTTTTATATTATTTGTCCTCCGTATTTACAATCCGTGACAAACCATCGATCGTTCGGGCTAGCTCACCCATAGGGTGAACCGGTTCCTCTTAGACATAAGCAGAACCACGCCTCCCTGTGTTCGACCCCCAAGCCACACTACAACACAGTGCGCTTGCGGTATAAATATTTAAATCTGGTATCCACAATCCTATTGCACACTTGCATGATCAAAAACTAGGGGACGTCAAGATTTATGGTGTCGTTACCAGGGAGGTAACGTGCTTGTTGATTTTAGGACCATTTGAACCCTTGAGTCTAGCTCACATCTTCACCTCGCGATAATTTTCACATTCTACACCTTTTTGATTTTACTTCAACATATTGTATATATTAGTTTTATAGAATTGATACCATCACTGCTCCTCGCCTCCCCATTCATACAACCCGTGCTATTGACGTGCTTTCTATCCGTGCAGTTCTCCCTCTCTTCTTTTCCTACAGGTTTTCTGCTCCGCGACAAGGATGTTGTGTGCTGTTTCGGACGATATCTGGGATCATTTGCACCACGTCAGCAGTTTGGCACAGAATTTGACAGAATCTGTAAGCACCTCGAACATCTTATCCCTTCTGTCAGCCGCTGTAGAAAATCAAAGGAGGTATCATGATGTGCAGCAGCATCCAGTCACGACAACTTTCTTTCCTCCAGATGAAGCGATGTATATTGACGTACCCAGTTCCGAGATCGGTGGGGAATAATTATGCACCCACGAGGAGTTTTCCCCCGAGGACTATCAGACGGAGTTCATCGAGTACGTCGAACCGGAATCAATCTATCCCTTGCAGACATCTATCGAGCACCCTGGATCTTGGGACAGTGAGGAAGCAGAAAGTAGTGGTGGAGAACTATCGACTGTTGAGGCCTGTTTTCGCGTTGAGGCCTTCTGCCCGGATCATCATCATTTTCTTGAGAAGGACCCAAAGCCCTCCTCACCTATCCCCTCTTTGCCTTGCGAAGCTTCGTCTTGCGAAACCACAAGTGGAAGTGAGGTCCCGCATGCTGGCTCCCAGGAGACCCAGGAAGAAATTCTTTCACTAGAGGATACTCAGCTAGAGAAATACGCGTCGGCACCCCAAGAGGTTGAGATGAAAGAGTTACCTCCGGGACTGAAGTATGAATATTTAGGGGAGAATTCGACGCTGCCAATCATAGGGAACTCCTCGCTGCCTGAAGACCAGATGACCAAACTACTTGGTGTTTTAAAGAGATCTAAGAATGTTTTCGGGTATGCAATCGAAGATTTGAAGGGAGTGAGCTTGGGGCTTTGCTCACATAGGAAACTACTTGAAGACGAGCAAGCCTCCTTAATTGAGCCACAACAAAGACTGAATCACATCATGATGGAGGTGGTCAAGAAGGAGATTATTAGACTCTTGCATGCCGGGATAATATATCCTATCTTCGACAGTCGCTGGGTTAGCCTGATGCACGTTGTACCCAAGAAAGGAGGAATGACGGTAAATCGCAACGAGAAAAACGAGCTCATACCCACTAGGACCGTCACTGGGTACCGGATATGCATCGACTACCGTAAACTGAACAAGACCACAAGGAAGGATCACTATCCTCTTTCTTTCATCGATCAGATGCTCGAGAGACTGGCGAAGCACAACTACTTCTGCTTCATGGATGGATACTCCGGCTTTCTGCAAATGCCCATCCATAATGATGACCAGGAGAAGATGATTTTTACTTGTCCTTTTGGGACGTATGCCTATAGGAGAATGCCGTTTGGGCTTTGCAACGCCCCGGCTACATTTCAAAGATTAACGTCCGCAATCTTCTCCGACTACTCCCAGGATATAATGGAGGTCTTCATGGACGACTTCTCCGTCTACGAAACAGACTTTGACTCGTGTCTCTGCAACCTGACAAAATTCTTTGAAAGGTGTCAGGATAAAGGACTAGTGCTGAACTTGGAAAAATGCCATTTTATGGTCCAAGAAGGAGTTGTATTGGGGCACGTCATCTCTTCAAGGGGGATCGAGGTAGACAAGGCAAAGGTAGAAGTGATCGAAAAACTTTTGCCTCCACTTAACCTTCGGGGAGTCCAAGGTTTTTAGGGCACGCGGGATTCTACTGCCGCTTCATAAAGGACTTCTCCAAGATTTCCAGGCCATTGACTCAACTCCTTGTGAAGGATGCGCCTTTCATCTTCGACAATGAGTGTATGGAAGCCTTCCGCCTTCTGAAGCAAGATCTCATCTCCGCACCCGTGATTCAGCCGTCGGACTGGAGTCTACCATTCGAGTTAATGTGCGATGCTAGCAATTAAACACAGTTGGGTCCGTTTTGGGGGCAGAGGAAGGATAAACATCTACATGTTATATACTATACGAGCAAGACCCTCGACGTTGCCCAAAGGAACTATACGACCACAGAGAAAGAATTGCTAGCTGTCATCTACGCCATGGACAAGTTCCGGCAGTATCTTATTGGTGCCAAGGTAATCATGCACACGGATCACGCGGCTCTCAAATACCTTTTGAGCTAGAAGGAGGCTAAGCCGTGGCTCATAAGGTGGATTCTCCTCCTCCAGGAGTTCGACTTGGAGATCAAGGACAAGAAGGGGCGGCAGAATGTCGTTGCCGATCACTTTTCCAGAATGCCTACTCTCGATCTGGATGCTACTCCCATTGACGACTCTCTCCCCGACGAGCATCTCTTCTCCGTCTCTTCCGCTTGGACTCCATGGTATGCCAACATCGCCAATTATTTGACATGCGTCATCGTCCCCCACAACGTGAGCTATCAACAGAAGAAGAAATTCTTTCACGAGGTCCGAAAATTTTATTGGGATGACACCTATTTGTACAAGACCTGTAACGATGGGGTGATAAGAAGGTGCATTCCCAAAACTGAGGCGACCTCCATAATCTCTCATTGCCATGATCAGCAGTGTGGAGGCCATGCGAGCGCTTACAAGACAACGGCGAAGATCCTCCAGAGTGGATTCTATTGGCCGACCCTTTTTAAGGACACCTATGCTTATGTCCAAGCTTGCGATAAATGCCAGAGGACGGGAAACATTTCCAAGAGGAACGAAATGCCTCAGCACTACATTTTAGAGGCCGAGATCTTTGATGTGTGGGGAGTCGACTTCATGGGACCGTTCCCCTCGTCCTCTGGGAATCAGTATATCTTGGTAGCCATGGATTATGTATCCAAGTGGGTAGAAGCGATAGCCAGCCCCACTAATGATTCCTGGGTGGTCGCTAAATTCTTTAAAAACAATATCTTCCCGAGATTCGGCGTGCCTCGAGTTTTGATCAGTGATGGGGGAAGCCACTTTATAGAGAAGAAATTCGAAGCCCTCTTGAAGAAGTACGGGGTACAACACCGAATCGGACGTGCCTGTCATCCACAGACAAGCGGCCAAGTGGAAGTTTCGAACAGAGAGATCACGAGCATAGTGGAGAAGACGGTGGCCAACTCTAGGAAGGATTGGTCATCGAAACTTTCAGACGCACTCTGGGCTTACAGTACTGCCTTCAAGACTCTGATCGGCACAACCCCTTATCGACTTGTCTACGGGAAAGCATGCCATTTCCCCGTGGAATTGGAGCACAAAGCGTTTTGGGCCATCAAGAATCTGAATTTTGACGCCAAGGAGGTTGGAAGCCACCGACAGCTACAACTGAATGAGCTTGACGAGATCCGGCTCAATGGTTACGAAAACGCCCGGATCTACAAGGAAAAGTTGAAGCGATGGCACGATAAGCGCATTCTGAAGAAGGAATTTGAGGAAGGAGACTTAGTTCTCCTATTCAACTCGAGGCTGAGGCTTTCTCCCGGAAAGCTCAAGTCGAGGTGGTCGGGACCCTTCCGCGTCACCAAGGTCTTCCCACACGGAGCAATTGAGATACATGGAAGAGATTAGCTGTTCAAAGTCAATGTGCAGCGTCTAAAACATTATGCGATTAGTGAACCAGCAATCTCCCCGGTTGAAATCTCCAAAACCGATGGCTCACCTACAAATCCTCCGGATCCGAATTGACCACCGAATAAGGAGTCGAGCAAACGAATTTAAACAACAGCGCGTCATGGGAGGCAACCCATGTTCTCAACTTTATTTGCTATTTTTAGGATTATTTTTCTAATTTTAGTGAATAAATTCAGCAATGGGGGTCTCCGTCGGAAAACTCAGGTTAATCTTTGTAATCGTACAGGAAATCATCTCCAACCGATCGGGTGATGAATCAATAGATCGGTCGGACTGTGTCTGAAGATGGCTTGTGTCAGCACAATAGCGAACCGATCGGGTGGCATATGAGGCTGACCGGGTGGAAGATCGAGTGACACTGAAGAGCCCTCGGGAATTTTTGAGGTTAAATCAACCGATCGGTTGAGCCGAGGCCAAGATCGGGTGGATGTCCGGGTGAAAAGCACAGTGCTCTCGGGAAAATTTGGTAAGCGGTCAACCGATCGGGTGAGATCTCACCCGATCAGTTCACCTGTAGCTGCTGACTAACAAGGAATTTTGAAAACTCACCCAACCGATCGGTTGATTCACCCAATCAGTTGATCGACGCTGTTATACATACTCCCCACCCGAACTCATTCACTCGATTCCCACAGTTCGAATTTGCACGTTCTCTCCTCCCATCTTCCAAATTGATCTCCCCCATAGAATCTTCCACCACTGAGATCACACCCCCATCCTTTTCCCCTACTCCCCCACCATCGATATCCTTCCCATCGAACACATTCCCCCATAATTCGTCGAAACCCTAACCCTAGCCCTCATTGTCAAAATTTTCTTCCTTTACGGATCAGCGAGCGGTGGCTCCCCAGATTGTTCCCTTATACAGCGTGGAATCTTTCAGGAGTTTGGACTTGCATCATCGTTGGGTAATTTCTTTCCACTCTTCATATTTATTTCCTTATATGCAATGTCTTGAATTTGTGTCTATCTGCTTCATCTGCCTCATTATCATTATATACACCCCCGCTGTATCATTGTCCCTCCACGTCATCACCATGTCTGGGAAGGTAAAAGAGATTGCCTCATCTTCACGCAGACACCCCCTACACGGCCCTTTTCCCCAATCATTCCTGGGCATTGACCCAATTTCTGAAGAGCAATCTGCGCGTCTGTACGCACTGCTTCATCGCCCCATGAGACCTACTCTTTTCGCCAATTCCCCCACTCTCGAATCGCTTGGACTCTTTAGGGGCGTGTGCACACTTTTTCGCTTCATTGGTTGCGACTTCCTTCTGCGTGCCCATGCTCACACATACATGAATCTCACACTTGAGTTCCTCAGTTCCCTCAAAGTGTCCGATTATGGCTTCACCTTCCGTGCCTTCAATGGCAATTTTTACATGAACTTTGCCGAGCTTAACAATATTCTGGATTTCCCTCACCCCGATCGTCATGTTGGATGTTCAACTCATGATCGGTCTGACATCTTTTCTTACTTTCGTGATGATGGTGGTTGGCAGCGATTCACCAGGTATACCACCTTTTCATCGGTAGCTCTTGCCTCCTACATCATACATCCCTGCTATCGCTTCGCCCATTGCTTCCCTGCCAACACCATCTTCTCCCGTGTGGATGTTTCCACGGTGTCTCGAGACGAGCTCTTCTTTCTTTACGCCATGTCCCACGACAGGATTCATGGACGTATCCCATTACCTATAAACACCGCTCATTGAATCATCCATGGGATCTTATCTGTTAGCCGTGCAACCTCTGGATCTATCTGCTATGGTGGGATGATCACTCTTATTGTCAGTTGCGTTTTGAGGCTGCCACCCCACCTCCCTATTCTACCGGGACGTAGCCGTATCGATCGCGACTACTTGATTGATATCGGTATGCTAACTCCCTTTGGTGAGGAACGTGCAGTCTACCTCTATAGTCCTGCCAATACTCCATTTTCCATCGTCCCACCCTCATCTCCTGAGCGCCTTCCTATTCGCATTTCACATCTACCATGGGAGTTTTACCCGGATCCTTGGTATATCACACTCGTACACCTTCCACACTTGGAACCTCCTGATTGGCACCCGTGTGTCGGTTCACCCGGTGCCATCATTATCCACCACGATCCACCAATTAATTTCGATCCTCCGGTGATCCATCCTGTTGCCCCTCCTTCTCCTATCGGCACACCCTCTCCTTCGTCCTCAGAGGATTCATTCCTCCATTATTCACCACTGTCCTCACCATCTCCATACCATTCTACCGACAGTGGCTCAGATTGACTTCCCCTAGCATATTTCTGCATCATCATGATCATATCATACTGCTAACATTGTCATGTCCAGCTTGGGGGGAAGTCGATTTATTTATGTGTGATGTCGTGTTTTTCGTTGTGGTGTGCATGTTTATATATGTCGTGTGGTGTGATTATCTATCTTTTATTTTCTGTATTTCTTTTTCATCCTCCTTTATTTTTCAGTTTCGTATGTGTGTTTTTCTCGTTTTTCATTCTCTTTATGTTAGTGCGTATTTCCCCCCATTTTCATTGCCCTCCCGTATTTACTTTTATTGCATTGAGGGCAATGCAAGTTTCAGCTTGGGGGAGTCGCACTTCGTGCGTCATTTGTGTCTTTTTCTTCGTTTTGAGTCGTTTTCATTGTTTTTTCTTTTTTTCTTCTCATCTTTTGTCCTCTCTCTCCTAGAGATGACCACATATGATGAATTGCCACAGAATCACACACACGCACCTAGCATGGCTTCGATAATCACATTCACTAACCCTAGGAAGCCGAGTCATCTTGCATTTCATGCATCGTGGGTCCACTTAGCTTCTATGTGAGTCGTGTGTCGTGACTAGCTTACAGTGTGCTTCTACTTTGTGATTTTGATTTATATACCTGTCCTGGGATGACCCCTAGATTGTCATGCTTCGATTTGAATATGCGGTATTTTCTTCTCCTGTCTACTTCTATATGCATAAATATATTTATATCGTATACTTCAATTCGCATGTGTTGGGATTTCACAATTATGACTAGGATATCCCATTTAGCTTATGCTCTGATTAGCGAAGAAAATCTCCCTTGCCCAAGTGTTTAGAATCCGATTTCTTTTTTATTTTACTTGGTGCAAATCCCCTCGTCGTGTACCGTTCTCCCACTTAGGAGAGTACACATGTATATATATCCAAAAATCCAAAAATCCAAAAAAAAGAGAAAAGAAAAACCCAAAAAAAGGAAACGAGAAAAGAAAAGGAAAAAATATATATGTATAGCCAAAAATCCAAAAAAACACATATATCCAAAACCCAAAAAAATTCATGTGTGAATATTTTCCCACATACCGAGAATAAAGGGAAGGCGAGAATTTGCACCGAGTGTTCTACTCCACATCTTCTCAACTTCCATCATTTTCGAAAACACTTGGAATAGGAACTTTCTAGCTATTATCTAGGCGATAGTGTGGTGACGACTGTGTACAAGTATGGTGGTTCTAACTTCCAGATAAAAATATTATTATCACATTTCATATGGATATCCTTTCGCATAGTGTGTACGCCTTGGTAACTTATGATAAGACATAGCACTAATTTAAAGGGACTAAAATAACACACACCATGGAGCGGTTATGTTCCTATCTATTTCCAAACCCCATTACAATTGATAAGTCCCTTTAAATGATGTTGGCACAATATATTTGAGGTATGCGAAATATATGTAGTCTATGATGTCTATCGTGGAAGGTATTTCATGCTAGACAGTGGTAAACTCAAGTTTTGTTAAGAAAACCCTCCCAATAGCTCATACCCCAGTTACTTTCCCGTTCCAAGTGGTACCACCTCCACTACTTTCCCTGCATTTCTGTCAATTGGGATCAGAAATATCGTTGTGCTGAGCGAATTCATGTGAACTAGTGGAGATTTATCATAATACAGGTATAAATATACATATCATAATATAGGCTAGATATATTAAACAAATCTTGGTATAGGACATCTGGATGCGTTCAACAGAGATATGATTATATAATAGGTGCACAAGTCATTTTATCGCACGATGGACGTTACCTACAGTTATCTAAGTACATAAATATTCTTGTACATGCGAGGCAAATTGGCTATATATATGGAAAATCTTTACTGATTTATGAATATGTGAAATATTACGATATGGATAGTGTATGATACCTTGAGTTTCAGCTAATGGATCTTATGATATGTATATTTAATTTAGTTCATCCCAGATAGTGACTATGGCATGGCTAACTAATAGCTGATCATATTGTACGGATAGTCTTGATATATCACTTATAATAATGGGTTTACCAGATACATCTGACAGATATGCATGTTAACAATTATACCAGGTGATTTGTTAGTATCACTGTTGAGGATATGGATTAAACTCTAAAATATATACGTAATATGACTTATACCTTATGTAGTTGATATATCCATATAGATATACTGGGTAATATGCATTATGGAGCTCATAATTTGGAAGTATAATGGATTAATGTAACATGATTATAAGTGATATGACACAGGATATCCATTGCATATTACCCATTATAATATGTTTAGTAACAGATATCATAGGTAAGTAATATAATATATACTATAATAATATGTGCACACCATTTTGTATTTAATAACATATTATTATTAAATGTATATATCCATATATAGTTAATAGATATCTTTGTATATAGTATCTGTAATATTATATTTAATCATGTAATATATAGTCAAATATCCATTCAGGGTACATATACTAAGAAATGTCAAATATATTTAGGTGTAATTTATATTAGGTACATATTTGGTAATAGTGGCCGTGTATTGGTACATTTATATCATTATATAGTTTGAATCCTAATTACTGATACATATGTTTACATCTAGTCAACCAAATAGTATATCCCATTATTTGGTGAATATATATGGACATTAGGTACTATACATTAGGTACTATACATTATTCTGATAGTAATATATCAATAACTCATAATTAGGGGATATATCCGTTATACCATATGTACTCATATAATATATCTGTATAAGTGTAATACTATATATTTCATAATAATACCATGCAATAGAAGACATACATACTAAAACCATATTATGACTTATACAAGCAAATCACGTACATGTAATAATGATGAACATGGTTATATATACGTACACAATAACTATTATACTATAGGTCTTGAACAAGTAATATGATAATTGTGTGTGTGTATATAAATATTTTATCTGATATACATGTACAATTAGGTCATATGGGTCTATGATAGGGATATAATAGCGATAGTATTAATTGTAATAGTATCATAGTATAATATATAGTGTTACATATTAATAATTGTAATAAATGATACTATACACCTATTAATATAACGGATATGCCAATATTAATTATGATAGACTAATTCATGGTTATATACGTAGCCACAATATTCTGGGATATTACCCAAAATACTTCTATCATAATACCATGTGCATTATATCTACAGGCAAATATCTTATATGATATACCATCTTTACCCATAATTATCATATACTCATATATTATGATATTTCCATCTTTAACTGTATTACTTATTATTTGGGTTATATCATATATGAGCTAGTAAGAAAAGTATAATACTAGGATTACTCATATTTGGTATTATGATAGAAGGATATACACTATGAATCGGTACACCCACTAAATTAATACTTGTACATGCAATTTAGAATATAGGAATATCAATATCTCATTATGGTATTAATAGATATCCAATACAGATATATTAATATGTATAGTATATTGCCAATTCGTAACGGGTACTATTATAATAAATTATTCTATAACAATATCTATATGATAGGTTCAATTATATGGTATAACACTATATCAGGATATATTATTGACAGATTTTACATGTATATCGCATATCGCATACGTGCTATACTCATACAAACTACTAGTGTATTTCTATAACCAAATGTGTATTATGCATATATCTGGTATTTAGTACCACTATGCCATTTTAGGTATGTTATCTTTGCAAATATTTATCACATGCCATATTCAACTTATACTAGTCAACATATTATATGTGGGGATTAAGTGAATACATATTTCATACCTTAGAATATTAGATAGCACATCATATTTTCCTTATAAATCCATGTAAAAATTGAATATAATTACAGGTTCAGATATATTTTATTTCATTACATATCCTTGCAATACTCTAATTATACTAAGTTACCGATATTTTGACGATATTATTACAGGTAACAGATACATTTAACACTAAAATACCATAATGATTGTATTTGGGAATATGTACAGTCACTAAACCAAATGATATCAAGTGTATTATATGCATATTCAGTTATATAATCATCGATATGCACAATATTCTAAGGTGTAATTTAAGAGATAAGTTTAATATGATAGATACTGTTATTTATATTAATACTGTAATATGACAAATTTTATATACCCAGGTGCCCTAAATGACTCTTATTGATGATAGACAAGTGCGGGCGAATCACGTATATCTATGGTTGCAAAATATGTACATTTAAACTTATGTTTACTCACTCCCTTAAGTATGCGAATTTGGGTAGATTCGTATTTAATCGCAAATGAATCAATGGTAACATCACTTCATTTAAAATAAGTTACCTTAGGGTAACTTGGTCAAGATTTACACGATAAGTACTCAACAGTAGGTTGCCCAAAATAACCCAATCACCAATAACCCTAAGCAGATGTCGACGTTATCCACTTATATTATTGTGCAATCATTAGAATTATACTATAATCATGATGTGATATATAGTTAACTTACATATTGGGTATTATCCATTATACCTAGGCAATCGTAATTATATACTGATATACATATGTAACATATTTATGATATACAAAATATGTCATATAATATCTATACTATCTTATACATTCCATGATAAGTCATATGATATCACAAACCCTATCGGATATTTTGGTTATATCTGTAATATATTCATCTATATTATCCTTGTTAACCATCTAACAATATTATATACCGTAGAAATGCTCTAATATTGATAAATAATATACTTATGCGTTTAGAACAGTATATCATTACAAGGATATCGATAAATAAATATTAGCATACCAAGATAATATGATACCAATAACTCATCAATCCAGTTTATTATATTCCTTGAGTTATGTCCGTATTATTGCCCTATTATCTCACATACAATTATGCAGAGGTCATCTGTTTATTCGTCTTCAACACTTTGGTAACGATCTCTCATCTCTCTATGATTATTTTGATGTTTTTCATTGCGATCATGATTTCTATTGCTATTCTAAACGCTTTTGTTGATATCACTATGAATTATGAGTAGTCATTTCTAAGGCTAATGCATTAGCCCTAGGATCTTAGGATTTAGATGCAAAGTTAGGACTTTTACGTTGTTTTAGTATAAAAGGGATGCGTTTTGGTTAATCCAGCCAAGTTTGTAGAAGATCTCATATAGGGTTTGTGATCCACGATAGTGGCAAACATCTTCTCCAATGTTTATGTACACAAAATTTGGGCTGATGTGGCAATGTAATCATGGAATTTGGATAGCATGTTGAATAAATCATATCCATCTTTGTTTGCCACGGATACCTTAATTTATTTGATGGCTAGGACAATTTGGAGTAGTATACATACTAATGGTTCATATTACTTATGATATGATTAACATAACTTTGCATATATCAAATATGTTGGTTAAATATCAAATGCAATGGCATTGTACATGTAAATGAATACATGGAGTATACGTGGATCACTTAGTCTTACGTGTATATTACATGAATCAGCCATCTATCTTGCATTGTGCTCTCAAATACCGAGTATGTCTATCATAGTAAGATATTTATAACACATGCATATTTTGCGTATTATGATATTGGTGACTAATATATAGGTATATACCTTTATCCCTAATTCAGACATAATTTATTGAACATTATTCTACGAGCAAATTGTTGAAATAAAGGTATTGAAGAGGAGGAAAACTGGACAGAAAAGTTGTAGTATATATTTCCACAATTTTTCTTTATTTTCATTTTCTTTCCAACCAAAAAAAAATTGATTTTTTCTTAATTTCTTTTCTTTTCTTTTTCCCCCACAAACCAAACACAGCCAAAAAGTACTGTGCCGTTGAATCTTTTCAACAAATCTTTTGAACAGATGTATTGTGAAACAAGTTGCCTAAATCATTGGGGATATCTTTTGAGAAAAAGAATGAATATCTTTTAGCTATAAATAAGGAGAGATGAAATCAATGTAAGAAGATTACACTTATGATTTGATGAAGCCACCTTAGTGTGAGAAACAACGAAATCTTGAAAATTATCTCAAATTCATGGTACAAAACATGGTTGGTTGTGAAATGTTTTGCTCAGAAGAAAATCATACATTTTTAAAAGATTTTTTAGCGGCCGTAAAGATATTCTTTATTTAAGCTGGTTTGTGATGTTAGTTTGAATTTAGATTGTACAATTTGATATGAAACCCACATTTCCTTCCTGGTGATTAAGAAGAAAAAACCTATGTTTTTAAAAAAAAAGCTTATATTGACGTAAATAAGCAAATAGAGAGTAGTACAAGAAGTTGGAATCTTTCACATCATGCGTATAACAAGTTCAACTCTTGCATTGTGTGTGTGTTCAGAGATTTTCTTATGACAACTTTAATATCCTAAGTGCTTTGTGGTAATGCTATCATGATTGTTGGTTAATGTCCTTTGCAATGAAGTTCGCAATCTTTAAATGATATCATATCTGGGGGATAATAAAGATTATGAGTATTCGGAATAGTTAGAACTGGTGCGGTTGTCAGCTTCATCTTCAATCCTCTGAATGCTTGCTCACAAGCTTCAGCCCAAATAAACCTAACATCCTTCCTAGTCAGTCGAGTCATCGGCTCAGCAATCTTTGAGAAGTCCTTGATGAATCGGCAATAATAACCAGCTAATCCGTGAAAACATCGGATGTCAGAAACTGATCGGGGGGTTGGCCAGTTTCTAACAGATGTGACTTTCTTAGGATAACAGAGATACCATCTCCTGAAACTATATGTCCAAGAAAGGCACATGTGATCACCCTTTGGAATTCTTGTCTGTGCCATGCGTGTATTTGGAGAAAAGAATACAATTGCTTATGTTTAGTCAAACACAAAATAGTGGTAATATGTATATTTATAACTGGGGATGTTCCCGCTCCAGTTATTTGATCTGGCACATGAATTTGTTGTAAAAAGACATAACATCTTAGCCAGCCACACCAATATTAAGATTGATGATTCGACAAGTGATAAGATTGGTATGGGTATGCTAGGATGTACCTATCATTTAAATGGAATGTGAGGATATATAATGAGTATACTAATATGATAGGGATATTATTCACATATGATATACGCAAGTGATGAACATGCTAGTGCAGATTTAGGTAATATACAGATACTGGCAAATATGTTAGGAACCATTGTTAACATGCTTTAATGAATGGGTCAAATATTTACCAATGACTATATGTTAGTAGTGATATTAATCATGGTACGAGCTATTATGTTAACATATCTAAACTTTTATAGCATATGTAAACCCATATGGAATGAGCACAATTCGTATACATATGAATATTAAGTTTATTGGATAGCCAACTGATATCAGTTAATATGACAATCATAGGAGAAAATTACTTATGTTGAGTATAATTCTACATACACCTGTTATCATAAACCGATTTAATACTAATATACTATTTTGGAGTATGATTAGATAGTACAATATTAGTATCTGTGAAACTATATAGTGTTATATATACCTTAGTATCCCACCATTACTTAGAATAGTATGATATTTGACTATATGTTATCACAATATAAGATTACCAGATAGGTATAGTATGCTATAATTTCATAATATACATAGATATATCCGTGATATCATATGTATATTTGCTTATAATAATATATTTTGATCTGGATAAAGTATCTTATCAATTATATGGTATAACACTATATAGTATTACGTTAAATTGTATATTGTCTATTTAATCATATATCAATTATTAGTAATACATTACCTAGTATACAAAATAACCTGGAATTATTAATTATATTCATATACGTATGCCCTCTCTCTTAAAATTGTCACATAATTACCTTAATACATATGATATACGGCACAGGACATATGAGAGCTTAAATATATATCCTTATAATCAATATACTCCTATTATGTTTAAGGGTATTAAAATACCATATTAGTAATACCTTATACATATATGGTTATTATAGACAATATATCATAATGAGTAAAAGTTATACATATATATACATGGATACTTGCCATAGTCTGGTAATCTTATAATGGATATATGGTTATCCAATATATGATAGGTAAGTATCCGGTATATATTATACATACTGTCCACTTTGTAGTAAGTTATTATGCTCATGGCAATAGTAATATACAATTATCTAAATTTAACGTAATGTATATGTACTTATTACTGGTATATCATCTATGGATATCATATCCAATATGCGGACATATTAAGTTATATATATATGTGATATCCAATTTGTCCTATGATATTAATTATACTATAAAATTATGCTTTATATACTATAACTATGGAATATATCACGTTATTATTATAGTTTTATATTATAATTCATATCTTATGTATGTACTTTAATAATGACGATAGAGTTATTATATCATATGGTTATGTATGTATATAATCTGAAAGTTTATATAATGCACATTATCATATTGTACATCTATAATATCAATATTAGATATTATGGATAAATGCGTGTATTATATCATGTTCTCCGCCATATATGGTAATAATACCACATATGTACTGTTATATTCTTGTATAACGTGGCATAAATGGATATATTGTCTTATAAGATATCATATTATATCATATATATAATGTATAGTACATACGAAGTTGATTATACATATTTGTAATCTATTACATCGGATATACAGTAATGGTAACATATGTATACGTAAATACATATCTTAAATGAGAGATATGTATCCAATATCCCATATTATTCATATACGGATTATAGCATTCATAAGTATTGGCTATATTGTACGAATAATATTATGTTATTAGTATACCTATTACGATATTACGTCATTGATGAATAATATTTTATATCTTAGGGTTGATCATTGGTTATCATAATCAGGTATTAGATATAGTCCTATGTATTTTTTAGAACACATGATATCCCTATCATAGTTATTATAGACAAAATAATTCCTGATAACCGATGACGCTGATATACGCAATGCAGATATATAAAATGGAGTTGAATGTCATGACAATAACTTAACCGTACGGTTACATACCCTCAACTCTAAAAAATACATGTGTTCACGATATCCTGACTAGATATCATTGTGTAACCATTGGTATATTAACTAATTCTATATAGTCAAGTAATATCCAAATATCTAATATTATAGGATATCCATATATAGTTAGATTAGATATCATGTAAAGGATATCACTATGAATATATTATAAATGTTGAGTTGTTCAAGATATGGTGTACATATACTAAATACGAGTATAAATATGTATTGGTATACTGTTATATGATAAATTATTTGGAAGATATACAATACCTCATTAGATTATTATAATGGTATTGTAACAATTTATTATACTGATAAAGTGTAATATTATAATAACTTAACGTAAAATATTTTATAGACACTACCATCATTATACATGTTATTAAGATATAACCATGCACTATATTTTAATGGTAAATCACATACAGCTGATACTATATCTCAGTATGGATATGCAGTGGTCCAATTCTGCTATTGTATACTGTGTATATATTGTCATATGATATTGACATAGCATTATTAAATACAATGTATGGTAGGATGGATATATTGGGAATATATATACTGATTTAGTTTATTAATGTTACTAATTATATGCACAATTAGGATATGAAAATACAGTATCTAATATTATATCATAATAGGTGATCAATAACTTATATACCCGATTAATGTGCTTAGGTAATATTATTCAGTTATACAATTAGGATATGAAAAAACAGTATCTAATATTGCCATATAGATATGCAGTCACAACGTCCATGAGCTGCATTTCTGGGCTTTCTAGAGATGATAGGCTTAATAAAAATCGAAACGTGATCGCATCCATAACAGGGGAATATGTTTGTTCATATCATATCATATCGGTCGTTGGGAAAATCTCTGTGCTACAAGCCATACTTACCAGAATAAATAACTAAGGGGTAGTATGATGTATCAATAAAATACTATTTATTATACCTAGTATCTGAAGCAATATATAATTTACTTTTCTATATATTACGTCAAATAATAGTTGGTGGAGTATATTCATATGTTTGGACATATTAGATCTTTATGTTATATCTAATATAAATTATTTATAAATTAGAGGCATATATGTATAGCAATAATATACTGTAAAACCATATAAATACCTATACCATGTCTGGGATTTACCAATAATTATAGTATATAGCATGGTGATATTTAAGCACCTACCTATTCTAGTATAACCACGCGGAGCTAATTATAGGATATGGTATAATAGCTAAAATATTCCATAATTCAATACCGATATACTGCGTAGTGTCATTTTAAGTATACTATTATAATATTATGTTACATTATACCCTATATAATACGTAATATATTCATGATACTTATCTAATGTATTTTGGGCTAAAGTATAAATCCCCAACATTCTCAAATTTCTAACAATATTAATTGTTATATTCAGTTGATCGTACATATCTTATCCGATTATGTACATTCCATGTCTAATTATGGACACATCATTTATATTAATAGTATGCATAAATATATTCATGTATCTTTAAAGTAAATACTATGGTCATCAAATACTTAGATTACTGTCATATAATAATATTTATATACGCATCATATGACGGTATATCTCGATATTATAAGATATTAGTTTTGAACCATATGTAACTTATAGATAATATAACTTATACTTGATACATATGGTAAAATAGTCGTGGGAATTGTGTACATTTCCCATGATTAATATAATCATCATCCATTAATATTATAAATTTGATATAACGATAAATTAATACTAAAGACGTAATTGTATGCCATTGTTTATCATATCCAAGATAAAAGAGATACATGATATCAATTGGAGTGTAGAGTATTGCACCGACTCATCCAAGATCCTAAGCTTGCATGCCCGGTACATGAATTTTGAATAATATTTGTCCTCACAACTCATAATCTTTATTATCCCCCAGATATGATATCATTTAAAGATTGCGAACTTCATTGCAAAGGACATTAACCTGTGTTTAGAGATTATCGCTATGGAGCCCGAACCACTCTTTCCCCCAATTTTTTTCACAAAATCATTTATCCCTCTTCCCAATAATTTTAGCAAATGGGGATACCTCTAATCATGTCCACGGGTAAATATATTATCAGATTACCCAATTATATAATATAATAGATATGGATATGTATAGATATTAGTATTGTACTTAGTTGGAATGTATACTATTTATATATTATATAATATTATGGGTATATCCGTTTTATAATATTATATAACCCATTACTTATATATTCAGTATAGGATATGCTAGTATCTAGGATAAAATTATTGATATATGTATTATATAACTATATATCCTATCCGAGTGATAGGATTATATATTATAAGTATGAGGACCATTAACTATATAATATGTTAGTATTATTGATAGTATACTCTGATATAGTATATTAGATATTCATGTAATAAAGCTAATCAATATATCTTCATGGCGATAACTATATTGGATACCAACAAATTAATATGTCTATTTTATTAATGGTATAGACATATCAGTATTATGATATTTAATTCATAATACTGTTATAGTATATTGGTTACACATCCCTCGCAAAATTTCTTGGTGTAATCCATGTCTGGTAGCCCGTGTACCATATCCTTCTTTGCTAACTCCTCAGGCCACCATAATGCAAGTGTCCGAATCCGTAACTTGTGAATAATAGATAGCGGATTGGCAGGGTTTGCGAGGAGTTAGCAAAGAACTCTTGTTGACTGTCAAATAAATAGACGTTTTGACATGACACGTGCATATCATATCCGCTTAATATTTAAACTGTGGCGTGAATATTGTCGATTCTTAATGCACGTGTCGTGTGCACCTAGGATGTCGATGCTTGGTATTAATATAGTACATAACTCTACTATCATGACAATACATAGACATATCGTATACATTTGTATTAATAATGGATATCGTATGACATTACACTTATCTGATTATGCAAATACTGTACCAGATAAGTGTAAATATACATTACCGAGACAATATAGACTCTTATCAGCCATATATTTATAATGTGTTAACATATACTTATCCAGTATAGTACATTATCGTATATCCACATATAGTATATGGTATCTCTCTACTAGTATTATGTTTAGCGTGGCGATAATACCGTACATATATTCGAGGGCCGGTACATGTATTATCCAATAATATCAATAATATAAATTATTGTGGGCTAAATATATTAGTGTACATATTGGATATATGTTACCAGTGATTAATGAAATAATTATACAATTGATTACTATCTTAAAAAATCCTAGCGATTCTATAAACAACAGTGATATTCATTTATCGGTATCAGTTCACTAGGCTCTGATTTATATCTCTTTTGCGAGTTCTCTTCCGTAGTATACACATGTTAATAATCTTGGGTATATTATTACCTTTATCATCAATTTATAGTCAATCGTCTAACATGTGTAGCTATTGACATGTGTATACTAGCCTAGTAAACCTTTACCGTCATACCTATTCACTATCACATTTTTCTAGGAAGGTTATTTTCGAAATTATATTGGTTGCCCAGTTCATCTCTTATTTAAAAGATTATTATTTTAATAACAACTTTATCGTTTTTGAGCTTTAATCCCTACGAAGGCATCTTCCGATGACTTTTATATAAAGTACATATAACCAAATATACATTTGATATGCTATGTATTTAAACATGTCAGTATGCAACTTTATATCAATTGTACATATTATTTAATTATATAATTGAACACTTATGTCATAATTATGGTTACTTCAAATATGACATACTATACAACCAATAGTATAATATTAATATTGGTAAATCAGACCTAAGGTTATATACAATATAAGGATATATACAAATAGTATTTAGGATTAACATGTGTATTATCGCCATGTTATACGACCCCTATGACTATCTATGATTATCTGATAAAATACGGTATTGTTGTGTGTTCAGTATAGTGGTAATGATTATGTTGATAGTCATCTATGTCATATCCTATGCTTCCTTTAATGTCCCATCATATAAATTCTGGGCTTAATTGTCACTCTTTTATCAATCTGACGCTCTTTTAGGGGGTCACTCACATCAGCACCAACAGTTCAGGCGGATCCATTGGGAATCGGACTCGAAAAAAGCCAAGGCAAAAGATATGAAGAATGAACCAAGTAGGAAGAGCATCGAACTGTTGGGATATCACTGATTACATTAGGATAGGACATATACTTGTCGCAAATCTCTGTTCTGTATAGCGTCGGATATATCATGTTAAACATTTACCAGATAGAAATTGATTATGAAAGGCTATTAATCAGCACGATGAGACGCGGACCCTTAGTTATGTCAATAGTTGGATAATATTCCTTATATGCATAAATATAATTACTATATTTACATCATTGAGACAAAGTATTAATGATTATCTAATACTCATCAAGATATGTTAATATGTAATTCGCTACTATCATATTATGTACTGATAAATATCAGGGGATAGTATATGTTATACTATTGTGACTTATTATACAAGATCAGGCCTATTTACATATCTGGTTCATATATGGTACTATATTATATCCATAATATATGGTAGCACTAAATATTATATCATGACAACTTAACCCATATTATTATGCATTTACCTATTGTACATATATTGATATCATGTAATAATAGGTAATGATTACTGGATAATATCATAGGAATATATTGGTATGTTTATTTGAACATACGACAGGAGTCATATTGATACATACTAATTTCCTAACATATATATTAGTGGGTGTATATAATCACAATATATACAGTATTTTTGACATATAATTCATTAGGTAATATCCATACTAACTTGATAAACAACTGGCATATTACAATATTTGTATGATAAATGTATAACATATGATTACCTGGATAATGTATATATATCCCATATAAGAGTCATACTAATACCATGTTACATGATAATATGATAAAATTCATGATACGTAATATAGTGAATAAGCTAGGGAGAGAGAGAAGGGAGGATATATGCTAGGGCTCACGGAAGAAAATTAGACGCCAAAGTCCACCCTTAAATAAACTTGACACCGTATTGGTTTAAATGGACGTGCCATCTAGATTGGAGATTCTAATTAGCGTATATCTTTCCTTCTATAGATTGTATATCATATCGGACTATAATATATGATAATCTGTAATTATATTTTAATCATAACCTTCATATAACAAATTATATCCAGTTTATTATCAGATTCTAATTTCTATCATGTACATACTAATTATTATAAGTATGTGTAAACATGAATATAATCACAATAAGTATATGCACATATTGTGGCTTACCTTATGGAATATTTTATCTGATAATTACAAATAACATATTTAACTAGGTTTTGTAACCAAATGATTTATCGGTTATCCTAATGTCACAAATAATATATATATCATAACATATACATTATATCTGTACTAGATTCTTATTATGGGCTATAGCATTAATGGTCAGCTATCCTTTCGGTAACATAATTAACATGTGACATAGTTAGGCATTATCTCTGGATATTACACAGGACCAATATACTCACTGTCAAATACAATTACTGTTATTACTAATATTGGTAAATCCTGGTAAAATTATGAGTTGGATATGTTTTTACTCAATATCTAACGCATAATCCGCTATCATACACTATCCTGGTATGTAACATGGGACTATTTCACCCAGTTATACCATATTAATAATGTTACGGGTAATGGTATATATACTGATTGTCAATATCTATTATACATTTGACAGCGATTTTTGAATTCTAGGGCTGACTAGGACAAGATGACTAGGACAAAGGGGTTGATAGAAAGACGGCCGAGATTTAATCTTGAGGAATCAATGGTTGAGAAAGATTTTGGGGGAAAAATTCTTAAATTCCGATGGGAAAGCGTATTGGGGGGAGTCGAAAAGTCTGAAACTTTGAAAATTTTGTGTTCTAAACAGCTCAGCCGTCTGCATCACCTCTTCATTATAACTTGCGGGACCCACTCTTCTTTTTGAGACAGTAACATGAATTTCTGGAACTGTCCCCGAGAACCCGACCAGTTTGTGTTTTAACATGCTAAGAGGAAGGATGGCATTTGGGTCATTTTGAAAACCCTACACTTTGTAGGTCCCTGTTCCAAAAAGCTTATCTCTCCTCCTGATGTAGACAAGAAAAGCACATGACGTTTTCTCTCCTCCTGATGTAGATAAGAAAAGCACATGACGTTTTAAAATGCCATTTCAAGACATCAAAGCTCATTTTTTGATACATCGGGAGAAAAAGCTAATATTTTTCAAACATAGAGAATAGATCCAATCCGATCTAAAGAGGCAACAGCTCATTTGAGAATGCTCGATTCTAAGCAAGATCGAGCCTAAACAGATCAAAGTCTGGTTTCAAAACCGAAGGTATTGCCAATTTTCCATTTTCATTTTATTAAATAGATTTTTGTAGGGGATTCATATGGTGGTGTTTTTTCAAGGGGTCTGACAGTTGAGGCTTTGAGCTAGGAAATGGAGATTTTAGTGGAGTTTTATCTTGGGTTTATGGGAAAGTTTGAATCCTGCTTTGTTTTTGTTGAGTAAGAACAATGGGTTGAGTTCAGTTTTTCTTGATTCTTAATTTAATATTTGATTCTTTTTTTAGTCAACGAAGTTGAGAAATGAGCGAAACACAGAAACAATGTTGATAAATGGGATTCTTGATTCTTGATATTCTTGAGAAACGATGTTGAGAAATGAGTGAAACACAAAAAGGAAAAAGTGGTGACGATGTTGCTCCTGAGATTCTTGATTCTTTATTTTTTTTCTTTTTTCTTTTTCAGTCAACGAATTTGCTCCTGAGATTCACTGGTGGATTCAAGTGATGTGTTTGAATATTATTCTTTTGGTACGTGGAATTGTCGAAGCTCTCTGTCTGTCGGCGGCGATCGATTTGAGCTGAGGTCCGATCGAAGAGAGAGAACTTCAACGTTTGGATCTGAGATTAGAGTGAAATGTATTCGATTTTGACAGAGAGATAATTTTTACTTTTTTAACCCTTCTTCGATTTTGACAGAGTTCAAACACGCATTCACACACACACACACGCATGTATGGTGTACTCATTTGATCAATTATATGCAAATGACAAATCTGATGTAACCTTAAGAGCAACAACAGGTGAAGAGGTGTCGGTGGTAATTATTTTTTTATTTTGTTGGTGGTAAAAAATTTATCCGAGTTAAGGTAACAGCAGGTGAAATTTTACTCCACAAAAACTACTAATATTTTTTGGTGGTAATATTAGTAGTAATAGCAGGTGAAATTTTATTTTGGTGGTAATTATTTTTTCAGGTAACAACAGGTGAATTTTTTTTATTTTGCGCTAAGATATTTGTTGGATATATCTGAGTTGCACTGGAAGGCCCAGTAGAAAACTACTAATTCTATGCCCAAAGAGAACGATAATGGAGTTGTAAAATTCGTCCCATTCTGTCTTTGTTTTACCCTTCACAACCAAATTGATTGAGTGAATGTACACTTTATTATTGGTATTATTAATTTTTGGCAGCATATAGCTGAGGACAAGGAGGAAACAACCCATATCTCCGATCAACCCAAAAGAGGAAGAGGAAGGCCAAAGATGGCTGCTTCCAAGAAGCGAAAGGTAACGTGTATCAAAGATCACTTTTTTGGATTCTATTTTCAAAAGAGAATGGATAGATATACCGATATTAATTTTTTTAAATCGAAAAGAGGTAGTGAAAGGGCAAAAAACAAACCCACATTGGTGATTCTAATGCACCACCAACACATGTGAATAAATTTTCAAACACAAATAAGAAAATGTTTGCACATTAAACTATAATTTTCTTTTTCATCTGGGAAAATTTCGGTCTTTGCTTCATCTATTGATACTACTTATTTTTCTAATACAAATTTTTATCAGTTTTATAATTTTGAATTTGACCTGTAGATAACTGGGAATGTTTTATTTGATGGAAAACTATAGCTTCAGGAACCGTTATGTATTTTTTGATGGAAATCTGGAGCTTTAGATCTGAAGTTTATGCCATACATGAAGAGATTGGAATCTATCAGATAAGCTCTGACAAGATGAACTGGTAAATGACCGGATTGTCCCTAATTCCCTTGATTTGTTCAATTTTGGGTTTTAAAGTTGTGATTTGATTTGTTCAATTCGCTGACTCTCCTAAGTTTTGGCCGACTCTTCAATCCGCCAACTCATGTATTTATGCTTTGATTTTCTCTGTTCAATTGATTGATTTGTTAATAAGAGAGTGTAATTGAGTAGCATGAATCTATTATACAAATGCTGATATATTAGCATGAAGAATTAAACAGTGGATATAATTTGTTCTATATGTGTAGTTTTGCATATACACTGATGTTAGTTACGTATGTGATGTCTTTCGATATTTTTTGTTACATATGTAGCCTTAATTTAGTATACGTTACCGCTGATCTTCCGGTGATCATCTTGAAAGAAATTGCTTAAAATCGCTAAATAACTGGACTTCCAACTCTTTTGCATATGAGTGTTGTGCAGTATTACTTTTTTAATTGGAAGTGTTTCTATGTATGCAACAAATTTAATTACAATCGAATGCATGGCTAGACTTGACTGCTGATTATATTTGTTGTGACATACTTGCGCTATGAAAAAGGTACATGTAATTTTTTTCTGTGTTCCTCTTCACTTCACTAATTGCAAAAAGCTAATTTGCTGATTATGAACTTTGCTAGATGACATTTTCTAACTTTCTGTAACTCGAGCCAATTTTCACCCTTTTATTGGGACCTTGCTTCACTAATTAATTTAGCATTGCTATTGTGTGCATAGACTTCATAGTATCTATATGCAAGAACAAAATTCAACCATGCAAAATGGTGCTTGTCGACGGATTAGTTTGGGGAGATGAGTTATTTGATGCGTTGTATCTTTTTTTGTTCTTTATTCAAGTGAATTCAAACCAAGCATATCATGTTTGATACATCATTTTATAGATACATCTTTATTGAAATTGAAGCGTATGTCTTTGCGCACATAGCTCTGTTGTGTCTATTTTTGATACATCACTTTTTGGTGTTCAAATTTACCTCAAACCAGTAATTGCAAATTGTCTGGACTCATCCGACCCATACCCGAGTTGGATTTCTTGGTGAGGGTATAAAACCATGGAATTGATGTATTACGTTAAATCTGTAAATGCGATTGGATATGACGGAGAATGTAAAAGGGTAATACATTGATTCAAATATCTTATGTTCCAAAGATTTCCCTGAAATGCAAATCACCATTGATTCAAATACTAATGTATTCAAATCTATATTCTCATCTAATTTTCAGTTTTTGTTGTGTAACCATAAATATTTCTCATCTAAGATTGTTAGCCTCCTAATGTTACTTTATTATAGGTACATGCATTGGCTCATTTATCATGGATTTTTTCTTTGATATGATTGTTTATTCTGAACTATTTGCATGTAGAAGCAGAGATTATGAGAACTCCATGATACTTTTTAAGTTGCAACTTAGAGAATGTCTGCTGCTTAATGCATCAAAAAGTACCATTTGTACATCCAATTTGCAGTCATTTATTTAAGAGTGCTTTTTGTGTTTATAGGATGTGGCAATTTATTGAAAACACCTTGGTACCAAAATAGTTTGAGATTAATGGATACGTGACAGCCTTCTGTTGGGCAAAAAACAACCCGGCTTCTTCCGAATTTGCAAAATCAACCGAAAATTTGCAAAAACAGCCCTCAGCAGATCTTGCCCACTGTTGCTACCTTATCTCTGATTGCACGCTCTCCCACATCACCATGAAATTCTCCATATCACCGTGACATTCTTCTCGCCCTCGGACCTGCTCCCTCTACCACCTCATCCTCTTCGGTGGGTGGAGTTTTGGATGACATGAGTCTTAAGTCATATTCGACCTTCAAAATTACACCCTCTATTTTTATTGGATAAAAATGATTATTCATGTGAGTAAACCAGTGTAATATATAAGAAGTTTCTGTTTTTATGGCTGGTTTTGTAAGCTTTTATAGATCGTATATATTCTTGGTTTTGTGATTGTGGGTTTTTATTGACTGGAATTTGCTGTGTAGATAAAAAGTTTTGTAATGCATGATTAATTGGCTGAATGAAGGAAATTGGATTATCACTATTAGATTTTCCACATTGGGATTCTGTTTTTCCTGGAGTCTGTTATTTTCCAATGGATTGTGTATATGTTGTTGTTATCATTATTTTCCAATCTATCCATACCTATCATTCTTATTTATTTTCGGTTGGGTAAATATTAGAAACTAATGTTGGTCTATTAGCATATAGCGGTACTGTTTCTTAATACCCTTATGTCAACCATATGCCAATTAAACAGTGATTTTTTGGTACTAATTTTCAAGGGCAGCCTTTGCTTATTCTTTTTTTCTCCCGATATTGATAGTATTATTATGCTAATAGAACATGCAATTGCATCTTTTTTTCCTTCTGCACATGAAATTCTCTTTCTACTTTAACACACATGGAATTCTCTTTCTACTTTAACACACAGTGTACTATGGCAATCAATGAAGCTTATTATTGACGTTATGTTTTTAATATTTTTGCAGAATTGCAAGAATCATTTGATATTGATAAGAACACTTTCTCATCTGGCTTCTGCAAATATGGCTCGGTGGTTGGCTTCTATAAGAGGAATCTCTCGCTGTTAAGAAAAAGTAGCGTGTCTAACTGTTTGAGCAATTGGATTATATGCATGCCATAGTCGAGAGTTAGTCTGGCTTGGGGCATCAGTTCGTACATGTGCAAGGAATGGATCAGAGAAATGGTAGGAAAATTGATCAAGAAGTTTATTGTGAAGATATCTTGGATTCTTTGCTATCTTCCAAACTATTGCTTGGGAAGCACATGATGAATTTCCTGGGATCTTTGCATTGAGTGTTAGAATGATCTACTCAAAACACAATGACATACTCATTGTACTAATGAACATGAAAACAGGACAATGGAATGCAAATATTCCAACTTTTCACATTCAAACTGAACATGGTTATTTGAATATTTGTAGTATTATCAAAGAACTTGCATTGAGTGTGTAAAGTTGGAATCTTTGCATTCCATTGTCCTGTTTTCATGTTCATTAGTACAATGAGTATGTCATTGTATTGTATTTGTGAGTTTTATTGATGAAATCTTTTGGTTCTTCATATTTTGAAATTCAAAATTTGTCCTTGAGATGTTTCTACAGTTTCTAATGGTTTATTTTTACAGATGCCCTTAAAAGTATTGTGTAACTACATAATTATCATGCTTGAGCTTTGTATTCGAAAACGTGTATTTTTAAAGAGGTTTTTCACCGATGGAGCAAAAAATTTTACATATAAATTGTATCTTGGTAACAGTACAATTACCTATAATGGGTACATTGTTATCAACCAAATTTGAACTCAAAGCAGTAGTTGCAAGTTGTAGCACGTTACTCTTGCTAGACATCATTGAAAGCTGACTTTGTCTTGGTGTACAATATTTTTATTGACTTAAGCATCACCTGCAGCTTGCAAGTTCGTCATTCTCTTTGAGTTTCCATAGATTTGCTGTCAATTGGTACCATGCGAAAGAACTGTGAATATATATTGAAAATTAAGTGAAAGAACTGTGAATGTATATTGAAAATTAAGTGAGATATATAAGACCATTTAGGAAGAATGATGAATAAAATCAAAACATTAAAACAAATCGATAAATGAATTATTTTGAACGTGAAATTGTTATAGAAACAAAAGCCTACATCCTTATCAAAAAAGCTTAAACCCAATTACACCGAGAATAATTTCATCTTCGGCGCCCGCACAATTGTTTTATGCGAATTTGTAGTTCCGCGTCAAAGGCGCCCACGTCGAATTTGTTGTTCTGTGTCGAATGCAACTGTGCCGAATTTGTTCCGCACCGAAGGCGTCCGTGACGCTAAATATTTTTATGCTAATTTGTTGTTCCATGCAATTTTTGCTGTGGAAATAATTTTTGGGGGGAACAAAGATTTTGCGGGGGAAAATCTTAAATGAACCGTGCTCTTGGGCACGGGTTATGACTAGTATATACCTGTAATACATTGCAAGATTATCCCACAATATTTAATGAATATATGCCCTGTTAAACAATATAGAGTTACTTCAATCAATTACTCAAAGTATGCCAAGGATTGTTTTGCATGTAGGTCATTTATAATCATGTTCTCGCCTAAATTCATAATCTCCCAGTATATTACAATTAACCTACATGCTATGACCATAATCGCATTACGTGTAGTGGATTGATAGAATAAGACCAATGCTAATGATAATGAGTGCATTTTTCCATGGTTACATTTGTTTGAATAGACATGATTTAGGGATAAGAGTTGGACATTATGAGGAATTCTAGCTAGGATGGTGTTCAAATCCTCCCTCTTATTTTAGCGAAGTGATAAATAGTGGTAACTATGTTGGGAAGCCAAAGTCCACTTGGACTTGGTTTCCAAAGGGCTAATCCCTTTGGACCCAACAAAGCTTGGGTACCATGAGTTTATGGTATACTATGTAGGTACCCAAGAACAAGAAAGATAGCAATAATAGACATATTGGCTCTAAAAGAAAAGGATGGATAATCGATATAGGATGCTCCAAACACATGACTGGAGATCCCACATTGCTCTCCAAAGCGGTTCGCACCAAGGATGGTGCAACAGTCACTTTTGGAGGCAATTAAAAGAGAACCATCATTGGAGTAGACAAATTTGGTAAATGGGTAACACATACTATCCATGATACTTATCTTGTATGTATCCCCTAATATAATAGGTATACATCATTTGCACAATAAGATATGTATTATTACCCATATTGATATCATTATTAATAAGCATATTTATGGTAATAATAATATTTATTCAAAGGAGGATACTAGTTGCTATAAGATATATGGTATATTATGATATATCCGTTTATGATGTGAAGTATATGATATCTACGAATTAAAATATATGTCACAATACACTGAACATATACATATATACCATAACGTGGTATCATTATATTTGGATTTATATGCAATAATCACAAGTATCACAAATGTGCTACCAATACTATATTCATTTATATTATACCAGTACAAATATATTAGTATATATATATTCCTGCTTAGATATCCATATACTTTACGATTATCTGATATCCAATACTTAATAATAGCATGGGCCAACATCAGGTATTGAAGTACAATGCCTCTATAATTATACCCCCAAGATAAAATACGGCATATAGCGGAGTGTTGAAATCCGATATCTCAAGGCGATAAATGACATACTCCCGAATGTCTTGGCCTTCCTCATTCAAATGATCAAGATATCGGATTTCCAATGAATTATCGACCCACTCTTGATTTACTTAGTCCTAATTTTTACGATATATCAAAATTAATTATAATATCTGCTAACCATTATGGACAGTATACCTGAATTATATACTTTGTCATGTTACCCAAAATTGTCTACATTTACCCAAATATATTCGTAGACAGTTTATTAAAATATGTGCCTTCTTCGCATTATGTATAAACATAATGAAATTTATAGTATATTACCATTTTGAGTATATTATTAAATTGTGTAAGAATATGATGTCAGTATTATGATAATCAAAGTATAATCTATGTATAGTATGTTAAATAATAGTATACCATACTTGGGTTATACATGTACATATTGCTTGGCATAACAAATATATTGATATATAAACCAATACATGTTATCATAGTATCCAATTTATACTTGTGGACATACAATCCTATTATTACCATAATGAATGGTTGTAATATACCCTATTATCAAAATATTTATAAGGAATGTATAATATGTAAGGTAGGGATATCATTATACGCAAATATATATACTTATGTAAATATTATAACATGTACAAGTAGTATGCATATGTAATACATATACGTAATTAGTATCATATGATACGTGGGACAACATCCATACTAACATTAGTATATCATAACCCATATGGATAATGTACATCATATTAGCAGTAGATTGATATAGCAAGGTATATATCACTTGGTAGCTCCATATTATTAATAACCAAGTACTTTATACATGAATATCCTATTTGTAATTATTGTTGCGGGAATATTTATAATACAATATATGATTAAATATATCCGCACCCATTGCTCGTAGATATAATATAATCATGAATAGTACTTATCAATATATATATTTTGTGGACTATCTCAATCACCATATTATCTATAACAATTTCGAGTATACGCACATTTCCCATTCACTAGATTAAGTATAATATATGAATAATAGTATTAGACTTTATCTGTGATTCATTACGGTAATATTAATTGCAATAATGTTTTAGGAGAGTCGTTCAGTGGTGAAGGGGTGGTCCCTTCAACTTACGGCTGACGATGTTTTAGGGAGTCATTCAGTAGCAAAGGGATGGTCCCTTCGACTTACGACTGACGACATTTTAGGAGAGCCGTTCAGTGGCAAAGGGGAGGTCACTTCAACTTACGGCTGACTCTCGTTTAGGAGAGTCGTTCAGTAGCGAAGAGTTGGTCCCTTCGACTTACGGCTGACGCTCTTTTAGGGGGTCACTCGCATCAGCGTAAGTTCAGTTTTTCCAAAATTTCCCGAGGATCGGACCCTTTTAAAGGAGATTTTTGATGGGACAGCTTCTGAAAACTTTATGAAGGCTTAAGGAAGCGAAAATTTATTTTATAAGAGACATGCTTTATTGAAAAAAGAGTGACAAAGAAATACAAAAGTCGTACATGTGTTTTCGAACTTCGTCGGAGCTGTTGCTGTCTACCGCCTCTTTATTCGCCTCAAGTTTAGACGGTTTTCTAGTCGATCACCTTGGTGACAGGTGATTTCGTCATCTCGCCCTTCTGGTTTGAGGATCCCTCCTTGCTAGGTGGATCATTATCTGGGCTTGACTAGGGCATCGATCTCTTTTTTAAGAGTCCAACAGTCGTTGGTATCGTGCCCATAGTCGTTGTGATATTTGCAGAATTTGAGGTCGTCCCTCTTCTCATATTTTCCCTTCATGGCTGTCTCTTGGATAAGCTCCTCTCGTGGGGCGTAAACGAGGACTACCTCCTTAGGAGTAATTGTCTTAGCATAGCTAGGGTGCTCCTTGCTTTGATGGCTCCTTTCCCTGGGCCTCTTGTCTCTAGACTCCTGGCGGGGGGTTCCCGAGGTTGGTCATTAAGGCGGAGTAATACCAAGTCACGCGAACGGCTCAATCGACTGTTAAGCTCCTGTTGATATTCAGGGGGAAATTAATGGGGCCGAATAAATGGGCAGCCATTATCTTGAATCCCGGAGAAGATCGTGTCCGAATCAATGAGGAACGGTTACTTACAATTAACAGGGAACTGCCTATAACTACCTGAAAGGACAAAGGTAAAGGGGTTCCAATTTCCAAGGTACGAGATCTAATACACAGACTCTACTCTTTCAATATATATTTTTTCCACTAAAGAGCTTGTGACGTCAGATCTGAGACGAACATCCGTGTGTCGATCTCATCTGCTCCAAGCTTCCTCTCTTCCTTAAGTTTCTATTCTAACTTAAGCATCTGAGTGGATTTGGGTCAGAACCCAGATCCGACCTCCCCTGATGCTTCCATGTGGTGCAGATCACTGAGTCTCGACCTTCTATAAGGGTCGTACCAGAGCTTCCATCCTCGATCCGTCGACATACAGGCCGCTCGAAGGTCGATCGAGCATCGCAAGCCATTCATAGTCAGATATTACCTAATAGAATAATTTAATATACCAACATTACTGTATATCGTATAGTCTAATGTACGATATAATAGTAGATAACCATATATATTTTAGATATATATACTCAATCTATATGCGTAATCAAAATACTATAATGTAACAATATTGTATCGGGTTATTAGTATTCTATATCATGCCTATACTATATGTATATAACAAATTAATATACATAACCTATTATAGTCAATATTTATTATCCCCATAACTATTGTGTATCCTAGTTTACATAATATATCCGATTATTGATAACATGTACCCAATTTAGGTATGCACAGACACCTTTTGACACATACCTCTTTATTTGTCACAAATCAACAATTGTTTTAATGAGCGTATATGTGCGACGGTGTCGCTATTTGGCCCCTTTCAATGAGTCAAGCAACTGATCAAGATAGCAGGGGTTGAATCGTTGAATCATACCCTCATTAGCCCATATAGTAAGGTGCAGTCCTTGAAGTTGGGTAAGGGGTGATTTTTTAGCCTATAACAAGTCGCGTCGTTTGGTAACAAGGGGGTTGTTAAAAAGGAGGTTCTGAAACTGCTCGAAGCAAACATTATTTATCCAATCTCAAATAGCAAGTGGGTCAGTCCTGTCCAAGTCATGCCTGAGGAGGGTGGCATGACTGTCATAAAACGATAAAAACGAGTTGATACCAACTAGGACCGTCACATATCAGATGAATATGCTAGTATTTTTGCTATTTGAGACCATAATATATCCACATAGTTATAATAATATGTTTGCACTGGACATATTAACTTATACTATGGATATGATATCAACACATATATGTATACATATCCAATATTTAATGTCCTATATTGATAAATGGGTATAGTGGATAGTTGAGATTAATATAATATACAGGAATATACAAGTTATCCATACATATAATATAAATATAACTATATTGGATATTGACGATAGAGTTAAAACTTATATGATTAGTATCACTACATAATATAATGTTATAATTGCATTATATATATACATACATACTATGTATATATCTGATATGATTATAATTGCAATAATCAATAATACTCATATTTATTAGCTTACATATGGTATTACTAATGGCATATTGACGATATTTAAGACATATATACTATACATGTTTTGGTAAATCTATATGTATGTACTAGATAATTATATGTTACCAAATACCAATAATTTATTTGGTAATTTCTAAGTATTAGGTCATTATGTCCTCTGTCTCATACTTAATAGCTATATGTAGGTAGGTGAATTTCTCATTAATTTAGTATATGTACTCGTATGGTAGTACATATACAATATTAAAAACGATGAACTTACGTACTCAATAGTATGGTCAAATAGATACTCGTGTCAGTTAAGGGCGTGGGTAGCAAGTACACTTGGAACAACCACCGCACTGGGATCTTAAATGTCAATACATGTATACGCAATAACTTAAAATTATCTTTTATCATATATCAATTCATTTCATTATAGCATGTAGTAAGGTATTAGTAATTTCAATTTGACCATATCGTAGGCACATGTATTCATTCCCGTACACAATACAGGGTAAACCTTTAACATTGTATTTATGCTATGACATATATGTTACATGTATACAAATTTCAGTATATATATACCAGTATAGTAATACAATATACATGCATCAGTTAGTATATCTACATTAATTTATGGTCACAACTATTACCCTCCAATAAAGGCACAAATATCCAGAGACCGTTATATGCAATATTAATTGTGTTATACTTACTATTATAGGATATAGTGGTAACGAATAATGATAGGATATGATAGCACTATCAACATACATGCTTACCCGCAATTAATCTTAATATATTCTCCATTCTTTAATTACTATATTGTATCCATAATTTGCATGACCTTTAATACATGTACAGGTATACCATACCCATTAAATGTCAAAAAATATTTCCATGAAATATTTGAGTATCTATTTGATATCCAGGTCTAAGTATCATATCTATGTTGTGGCCAATAGATAACATAATTAATACTGCGACATGTGTCATTTACCCTTACTATTACTATGCCTTACACGATCATGCATTACCCTTGTATTCATAAAGAAATTTAAAATAGTTATCCCATCCTTGCTTCACGGATATTTCTTATTTTTCATGCGCAAGAATACAAGGAGTCTAGACGACTTGATTCCTATTGACCCGAAAATTAACCCCACCGTGAGGCGTCTAAACGCGGAAAGAAGAAGAAGGGAAGAAGCTGAAGCCATGGAAGAGAACACTCCTCCCGAGAAATCTCTGCTGGAATACTGGGTATCCATGGATATACCCTAGACATAGATACACTCTATTTTAGGCTAAATATAAATAGATTAACATATAAATTACTGTTATGATATGTAATTATTTGGATATATTAATGTATGTTATATGCATATGTACCAGTAAGTACATGTATCCAGACTCAGATATCCGATTTAATTAGTACTTCTGATATGCATGCTATCATATTACCTAACTTAGTACACTAATAATCAAAGTTAACATAATGATATTTGCTAGAAATATGTATACCTAAAATATGTATTAGTAATATGTTAAGTATAATTAAGTTCATAATAGAAGGACATTATTCACGAGTTTTGTACTAATATTAAATGAATTATCATGATATTGATAATGACATACATCAGCATTTAATAGCCAACAACTTCTAAGGCTGATTACACAACTTACTAGGCTACAACTTACTAGACTACAACTTTCTAGATATTGATGTAAGAGTGGTAGGGACCGATTTTGAGAAGGACAATGAGGGTGAGTGGGCAGAGTTAGAAAGGCTGATGGTGTACTTGTAATGCACATGACGGTAAATGATGGTTTGCTTTGGCTCTCAGATAGTCACAATTTTGTCGTATACCATCTCTAAATATGATCATAGCCTATGTCTACTAGTATGAGATATTACAATATATGTTTATCCAATCATATAAAATATCCAAGAAATTATCTAATCTTGTGAGACGTTGAACTCCCTTGGCCCGTTATGTGTCTACAATTGTCAAATAACATATGAATATCTTATAGTAAATCAAATATATCTACGAGTAATTATTATGACATATGTCAGTATTACACTATCTCACTAGTACCATAACTTAATATAGGTATAATATATGTTGTATGCATGTAAATGATTAACTTGATTCCTGGTAGATATGGCCGATTAATAAACTATATTTATAATATATTTAAATGGTAAATAGAGGATATCTGGTTGGTATCCATATAATCCATGTATCCGAAATTATTAATATTACGTAAGGCATACCTGTAAGTAATACGATAATGCATATTTATAATTATGTAAAATATTTGTCACCATACTAAACTATCAATATTCATTGTCTTAATAGGGTTATCCAGGAAGATATAACAAGCATAATTCTGATATATGATATAAGTTATTAACCGTATGTATGCCTTCTAATCCTATTTTCTGGTATATATTACTGATTAGTATAATAGAATATCTTTAATAAGATGATATTACCGTAAATTGTGATATATAAAAATATCGTTAATATGTGTTATTGATATATATGGGATAATGTATTATCTGTGGTATATATTATATATCACAGCTATGGCATATTTTAAGGTATATTATGACAGACTACATATACCCTACAATAGTATATATTATACATATAAATATATTTTGCTTGTATTTACCTACTAGTTCGATATGGTATCATAGTATAATATTGGCATATATCCGTGATAATTAAACTAACATGGTATTATTATGAAATTTGTCACGATATATATACCATAGTTGATACCCACAAGTTCTCATTATAATCCAATGGTAATATAGCATAACTGTATATTGTCTATCATAAATTACCTATACATATCTGGGAAAAATTACAGGCGACGGCGCACTGAACATGTTAGAAGTGAATGAACATCTCTCCATATCTATACTAGCTTATTTATTTGGTAACTATTTCTGTGAGACTTTTTAACGTCCTGTAACACTAACTTTGTTAAGGTAGGATATTGTGGACTTAGGATATGTTATATTTTTCTATTCTACGAGTTATGAGAGGGAAAAATCTGGTATGGGGGTTGTGATCAAGGTGCGGGTTTTTCTGTAATTGAATACGTTGTAATGACTTTCATGATTGTGCAGTGTACTCATCCAAGAGTTATAGTACACTGCACAAAATAACTATCACATATCCTTTTAAGATACGCTATCCATATGCACAAATGAGTATTACAGTATCCTATGATATCATTAGGCCTTGCTAGCAAATGAATTATCTACTCTTAATTAACCATATCAGACTAGAATTAACTATGGTATATGTCAGATTTTTGTGCACATTACAAGTATATTTGATAGTTATTTTCATACATCAGCATATCTTGGACCATACTTACCCAAGGGTTTATAGTATACCTTACTAGATATCCAGAAATATGCACTTATGTTAATTTGCCTTTCTGGTAAACTATTATGTTAACAAACCTAGGTACATGTTACAATAATCTGGTATACTATAAGTATTACATATAGTATAATAATAACAAATATAATTATTATTAAATGAATATAAATGTACAAGCTATAGATTCCACAAACATCATATTAGGTTACAAAAAGTAAATAACATCTCCATATACATCAAAAGTATATTGACATGTATGCTGCCATACCATGACAATCTTCTATATATACGGTTATATCACGACGTCTCTCCAATCAAAGTTGATTTGTGGGAGAACGACCCGTGAAATGACATTCACTAAAAATCCCACAAATAACTACTCTTCCATACGGTCACAACGACATAACACAATACGTATTCCAGAGCCAATACCGGTGCTGTGGTCAACCTCGCCTTCAAGATACTGAAGGCTTCCTCACAAGCTTCTGACTAATGGAACTCCACGTCCTTCCTCGTCAGCTTCGTCATCGGCTCTGCAATCTTCGAGAAATCCTGGATGAACCGATGATAGTAGCAGGCTAACCCAAGGAAGCTCCTGATATCTGACGCTGACTGCGGAGTCGGCCAATCTCTGCCGCACTATGAATATCTTTGTTCTGTGATAAAATGTTATGCGATTGTAAACCTTTTTTCTGATTATTAGTAACTTGGGGATTAAATTGGTTATATGAACAGGTAGGAGTTGGGCTTATACCATGCTGATATTACCCCTAGATATGTATCATTCATCAGAGCGAGGTTATAGACCCTACAAACAGTTACATTTTTATTGGGAATGTATATAAGAATGAGGATTCCAGCGTTAGGTGATATTTATATAGTTAACAAAGCCACCTTATTCATATTTGAGATTATCTAGCATCGTTATTGGCTGTATCGGATCGGAGTGGAGGCTTTGAGGTATATTGTGATGCATCAGGGAAGTAGATTATATCGTAGTATATTACGAACTTGATAGTGACTGACTCTGTTTATATGACACATAATTATAATCATTCATATCATAGTAAGATGATACGATATTACTATAAAATATGATATAAACAATTAAAATAGCACACAAGCAGATACTGTTTTTGGTGTATAAGGGAAATCATATCTGTACTATTTTTGTATATACCATTATTACCTGTAATCATGAAATACAAGTATATCCAGACTTAGGACATTAGCGTATAACTTAGACTGTAATGTATGAGCTGATATTGTGATATTGAATATGTCAATCATACATTAGTAAGTTAACCACATACACTATCCACGGTAACTATTATGTGCACATAGGGTATGATACCAAATGGATATTATAAAATCAGGGGTCATTTCATATGATATAGTTTATATTTATGACAATTGACATATAAAATATGCATGCACTAACAAGGATGATATCAAGTATATCCTACATAGTTATTAAATGATATACTCATTAAGTAAATTACCATTACATCAACTATAATTTCATTCCGCCTTGGTTATTTGGAATATTTCTTATTATACATATGCATGCACTCTATTATTAATAATTTTTATCAGCGATGATTGTATAACCAGCTCAGCCTAGCATCAAGCTTCTTGAGCCTAATAACAGTCTTAGTCAAATATATATTAACTATAAGACTGCATGCATTACTGATAAAAATGTTAATATTACTGGATATATATAATACCCTAATAACATGTATAATATCGTAATGAATTATATAGATTACAATATGTGTATAATTAATTATGCATATACCCTATATAACAAATATCTTGAATATTACCTTTTCAGAAATATTGTAAATGCTGTGTAAATGATATGTTTGAATACTAGGCTATATATAGCAATGATTTGATAACAATATCATGAATTATCAATACTGAGGTATATATATTTGTGGATATTTACTCTAAAAATTAAGAGGTATAACACAGTATAATACATATGTCCATAACTTTTAAATAACTTAGTATACATTATATAATCAGTATAAATACAAGTTATAGACATCTTCCAACATACTCTGATATCTACTTACTTATTACTGTTACTAATTACAATAGATGATAGGGACTATATATATTATACGTACCATATATAATTATGTTCACATGTATATGCATATATCGATATGACATAATTATATATGGCTATATGATAATCTCTTTGTATAGATCATACATATATATCGATATCACATATGGTATATAATTATATGCTTATGTTGATATAATAATATACTAATAATGTTTACTATTATAATATATGTACAATTAGTATAATTTTAGCCACGAATAGCATATCCATTGGTTGAATATCTATAACACCAATGGCACATAATGGACTTAATTCTTGGATACCCACATTATTTATGAAATACCCTATTGTATTACATATATGTTAGTCATTTGGTATTATATATATCTGTATACAATATTAATTAATGTATATTATTGTAACATTGGGTGTAGTCATTTGGCATACCATGATACTATGTATATGCAACCAATGGATATGCCGTGTACATAGTTTATCCCGCATATGACTCTCTGCGTATACATAATAGGATATAATATATATAACTCGTTTAAGCGTGTCTCCTCTAATCAATTTAAGACATGTTTGTGTTAAATATAATGTAGATAATATTTGCAAATTTTCGTATATACACAAATAGCGAGTAAGCATTGGTTGCATAATGCGTATTTTCCTAGTTATGTCCAATGACCAAATAAGTAGCAATTCTCAATTAACCTTATAAAGGATGTGTATATAACGAATAGGGTTTATCGTAGTAACATTTTATCATAGTCCCTGGTATACCCTAAACTAGACTAATAAGAGGTTATGTATGATTAAATATCTTTCATGATATGCTATATATCCATTAATAACTCATCTAATATAAGTATTGATAACTTGGGACTACCTATATACAAAGAAGCTATATACTTATCTCATGTGACCTCAAATTCTTAACCATATTAGTCTAGTTTGTCCTAATCATTTACCCACTATACATGGAATGGTAATATTTCTACGTAGAATTGGATGCCCCACACTCTTTCCCATTCAATTTTTCCATTCACAACAAACCTCTATGTCGAATAATCATGTATGGCATAAGAATTAAAATATGGTTAAGAAGGTGAACAGCCCCCTCCCCCCATTTACAGATCTCGGCATAAGGGGGAGGCTGGAACATCGGCTCCCCCTCCCCCTTCTTCTCCTTCGGCGAAGCAGGCAGGGGGAGGTCGGAACAATGTGCCCCCTTCTTATTCGTGGGGTCGTAGGCTCGCAGCATAGAGGAGCCCCCTGACACCCCCACACGTCGGGGGGGGTTTCAGCAGAGGGGAGGCCCCCTACGAGGGCGGGGTGAATACCCTTGGATAAAGACAAACCCCCCTGTCTTGATGGTTTCCCCCCTCTTCTTCCAAGAGATGTGGGGCATTGTTGGTAGGGACATTCTCCTGGCGGTGCGCTCCTTCTTCTCCTCTGGTTGTATCCTGAAGCAGATTAACCATACCTTCCTCACTCTGATCCCCAAGGTCCCTTCGGCGTCCTCTCTGGGGGGACTACCGGCCCATATCTTGCTGCAATGTCATTTACAAGATCATCTCCAAGGTCCTTAGTAGGAGAATGGCAGCGATCATCCCTGGTCTCGTCTCCTGGAACCAGTCGGCTTTCATTAAGGGGTGCCTGATCTCGGAGGTGCTGGGTATATGGAGATCCTTCTTATTATAAGGCGAGAACATGTTAATCTCTGTTTATTTCTTACGAGTGCAATTAATGTATAACATGTTTCGACATTGTATTCTGATATCAAATAATAAAAGGCATAGATTGTTCTTGGCATTCTCACCATATTAATATTTTCGTGACTACTAAGTTATATGAAATAGCACAAATATTTCTCGCCTTACTATAAGAAATATATATCCAATCTATGCCTTTCCTTGTATACATAAACTAGTCTCCCTCAGACTAACTGAAATATATCTATGAAATTGTATGGGACCAGGTATAATCTTATCCTAATATGTATCCATATATTGACCATATCGAGATTGAAATCCCTTGCTCGTTTAGGAGATTACTACTTTCAAGGATCTGCATGGTACAAGAATATTTACCTATATAAACATGGTCATACATAATTAAAGATACATCTTTGCCTATAAATGACATATTGATAGTACATTGTATATCTCTCATAAAACATTTAACGTGTAGGATAGTTGCAAATAATATAATCCATAGGCTAACTAATTCCGGGTAACATTAATCCGCACATTATTTAAAATCTGGGTAATGTTATACAGTAAACTTATACTCCAAAATATGTCGCAGATCCGGATACTGAATATATCGGTTTATGATAACAGCTGGTATATTAATTAAAGATAAGTATATTACCGATATATGGACAAATATAATTGGTAATATGCTACATAGATACATGTATATCAGATATAACATTGACTACTAGTGTATTATCCATATGATACTATAATTAGACAGATAATATTTAATGGGTATATACGTAATAACTGAGTATATATTAGCCACACCGTATAAGTTATCCTACTACACATGAATTATATAATATAACATGGTATAACCAATTTGCATTACTATTTAATACATATATCAATATTCGAGTTACTTATATTTGTATTTGGTCTAATATTGGTATACTTCGTGATAATATATACTAGTATTATGAATATCACTTAAATCATAGTTTGGATATCAAGTCAATGTATTATACACGTATTATATTCATTGATATCAAGTAACATTATATAATATCATATTTTCATGGGTATAGGTATTACTTGATCACAATAGTATCTAATCAGGGATATCATAATTAAATGAGTGGTATAATATAGGTACCACTCTAATTGATAACATGTAATATATTGTCATAAGTATAGGACATAATCATATATATTGGATATAATTGATCCGTACATATCACATACAAATAATCCCTATGAGTTATAACCAAGATATTTAATGAATATAATACGTGTATAAAGATATTAAATATAACTCTGTGACATGATACATATTGTATATTATAATATAATATACAAAGGATAATTGAAGGACTATCATACTCATATGTATACCATAATATAATATTAGGGTTCCTTATGAATATACCCAAAGTATGATATCATAAGGATTATCGTTAATACTGATCACTACATTGGTATATCATTATGATAATTTAGCAATTTCTTACCATATACTAATTATAATGACGGTAAGTTACCCTATTATATGTATTAATGTTAAATTACATTTGTTACCATAGTGTTATATCTGAGTACTCGTAGCATCGTACTATACAATATCTATATCGGATATACTATACAACAGTATATACTTACACATACTCAATACTATACGGACAAATATACGTATAATTAACATTCTCTTAATTACAAGTACATATTAAATACAATGTATATGATATGGCCATCTATCCACGTCATACTATATGCAAATATCAATTTGAGTATTATGTTAATATAATACAATATTTTAAGTTAACTATTATAATAAATTATTCTATAACAATATCTATAATGATATATGACTTAAAATGTTTATATCCAAATATGGGTTTGGACTATTAGTAACACATGTATTTATTATGATATTAAATACCTGTATTATTGGTACATGTATGTTTAACTATATTATAGTATCTTGGTAACTGAGATATTGTGGTATATAGATTAGGCTATATACCAATACATATATTATATGTCATATGATACACACATGTAGTAATAGTATATCAATACATATCATATAAGATACACATAGATCACCTAATTCACCTCCCCACCCTCCACCCGACTCCCGTACTGCAGACGGTTGCCTTACAGCGTTAGAGGAGTCGACTTCTCTCCTACGGAGAGATTTCGATGACTTTGTACGCTCGACGGTGACACACCACTCGAGAGTCGAGTCGGACTTGGCACCATCATAGATCTCCTTAGGACACGTGGACCACCTCCAGTGATCCTTGCACATGCTCCACCGCCCAGGCCACCGACTGTGACTTCCACTGCACCACTCAGTGCTTCACTTCCTCAGGCTACTGCAGATCTTGTTTCTTCATAATTTCATATTGCAAAAGCTTACGAGGACAATGAGCTCTAGAGATATTTGTGATTATGGACTTAATAGGCTTGGGTATCAAATACTAATTTAGTATATAATTATACATATTATTTAATCAATATCAATACGGTAATTAGCATCCGGATTTATACAATATGATAAATCCATATCAGATAATGACACAAAATATAGATACATGTTTATTTAATCATATCCGATTATATATGCATATTTACATGTTACCCCTTATACTTAATATGCTATCTCAATTTATATCCGTTAAGATATGATGTAGACTTACAGAATTAGGTAGATATGAGAATATACCTATATTATGATATGGATACTTTGATTATCATATATGTTATACCCATACAATGAATATTATACGTGTATATTCCAATGTGTCATCATATCTTAACATATGTGGTACTTATTACGTTATTTATTATAAGATAATATTACTTGACTGGATAGTATAAATATGTTCAGTGTATTGACTTATATACCATAATGTATACGTATAGATACCAGGTAAATTTTAATTATCCTAAGTGATAATATTAACGATACTATATTTTTTCCAACAGGTGATAATTGTCAATGTATATACTAAATATCATAATACTGATAGTCACTAATTATTATATATGCGAGGTAATATTGGGCTTTTAATCCATATCAGATAATTTAACTGACTTAATATATCAGCACAATGTTTGGTATGTAGTTATACAAATAATTAATACTTTATGTACAACACATTGATATATATACGTATTGTATATCATAGTATTTCATAATAGCCTATCATATGACTCCAAACATTCCTCGGTATAAGAATTTAGTATATATTACCATGTATTCTCTGGAATTTTATGTTATTAACCTATCCATACTTCATATAATCTCGTAAAATATAATTTATGATCCTATTATGTTGACTAATATACATGGCATATAGGTAATTCATAGTCTAGTCTAAATATTAGTTAGCATTATAGATAAAAATATACACGCTGAATGGATATACTAATGTACGATAGGATGTCATTTTGGACTCAATGTGATATATTTATGAATATTATGTCCCGGGATAAGACCCAGACTTTATTTGAAGAGTGATAATTCCTTCATATGCCCCTAAGTTGTGTAACGACCTCTAATGGGAATATGGCACCCTCTAAATTGACATATCCAAAAGTGGTCTACTTTGTGTATGTCAGATAGTTTGGTGCCAACATATACTATTGGTATACTTTAAACATATGTGTCTTAGATGTGGGGTGGCATTGCTTGACAAGTAAAATACACCAACGCTAAAGATTACCCATAAAGTATATGTTGGATACTCGTGGGTACTGTTTTTACCATGAATTGTATCCATTTTTCATACGGATAATGGATACAATTACTAAATTAATTGTGTGGATATACTATACATGGTATATATACTCGCATAATACATATTGATATTATGCATAAATGTATAACTAATTATATTCGAAATAACACGTACGTAATCCTTGTAGGGTTATGTAACGATTATCTTATACGTTACTATAATTCTTGTTATTGATAACAGATATATGCGTTAGGATAAATATCCAATTGTAGTGCACAATACTAACATAATTGTGCCAGTATCCAATATTATCGCTACATATATGTAATACCGTATAAGTATACCTAATTTATTATGATACTAACAACATACAATATCATTGTATATCATGATACCGAATAAAATATATACTATTGGTTATTATATAGCTAGCATAATTATATAACTATATTGGAGATTGACGATATACTTTATGTCTTAATTGATATCACTATATTGGGATATTGATTATTATTACTGGTATATCATCTATGGTATATGGTATTTATGGTAGTGCAATTATAGGGTAACTACTATAATGCAGCATACCGATATATACCATTATTGTATGCATATATAGCTAATTCCAGTAATTAACTTGATATAGTGGTAACCCTCCCATATTTATCCTATCATTATCCATGTGAATTTTAGGTGACATAATTAATATTGCAAGTAAACTAATCCTTTTGACCTTAACACTAGGATATCACTATGTTGTAAAATATATGTAATAGCCCTATCATGTATTATATATTATTTTATGTATGGATATCATGGTACCATACCCATATTGTATACTGTGGTACCCTGTTTAAAATACCATACTAATATCCTTAATATAGTATAATCCGGTGGCTAGCCTATATATATCATAATTAGGTTATAAAATACCTAATATTACACTTTATCCCAAATGGTATTATATACTCTAATATCAGGATATTAGGTACTAGTATAAATACACTATTATTTATAATATCAACTTATTAGATAATACTATAAATACGGTTAACAGCACTGAATTATACATCATTTATTTTTTATATATGTTTTCTAACTAACAAAAAGAAAGAGAATAAAAACATGGATAGATAAGAAATGGTTAGAATAAATAACAAGTTCTTAACTAAGAAAATAGGTCATATATTAATATCATATGGTATGCTATCAAATATCGTTATATATTACACATACAATTATCCAATATGCCAATACATATTTATAAGGGTAACTTATAAATACTCATATCGTGAAATTGTGATATGGTTATTGTATTAGATATGTATTTGTATATACCTATAGTACCATATGATTCATCACTATTAAATGTGTATTATCACCCATAATTATCTAGTACCCTTATATATATATTATGTATTTAATGATCGATATATGGGTGATATGTAATCATAGCGCATATAACTAAATAATGTAAGGTAATTATGTGGGTATACATGTACAATCTAATATGTAATTGCACATTATAGATATAATATAATGTACAATATATTATAATTACTGTAGTTAATGACCCATAATATGTAATACTATGTATTATAATTTCATACTTATAATAGAGGATTGGATAGCTAAATTAACTCAATAGTAGTCAGATATAATTATCTATATACATCATTTCAATAATATTAACTGATTAACCATATTGGTACTTAATATAATCATAACCATTATATCTGACTACTGTTATCGTAGTCACTATTACATAATTATTATATTATATATCTATAATAATATATGTTGGATATTTGATATTAGATATATTTAACCAAACCGTAAATTATCATATAATATCAATATCGCATTAAATACATGCATCATTATGATTACTACAAATATGATGATATATCAAATAATTGATATAAGTCTTATATCGAATCAGAGTATGTTATGAATACATGGTATAATATAATGGTATAATATTATTGGATAATATAAATTAGATACTATCATAGAATATCTCATTATCATATACTATAATACCTAAGACATGATATCAATTATTTGCATAGTATAATATACTACGAAGGCACCATGTATGATTAATATCAGCATAATTATTAAATGATAGTAATCCAATATATACATGTATATACAACTATTAGATCATATTTGTATCCAATATACCCTATATGTATTATCACGTTATAAATAATATAATGACTATATTATATATCTGATATCTGTGTACCTAGTTATAACTTATACATACAATATACAGTATATTATTATATCTAGACTCATAATATTAAATAAAGGATATTGTTTCTAATATTACATCTAATGTGATTCAGGACTCTTCTATAAGTGTATGACTCCAATATGATGCATATCCTCATATGAGAACATTATGGCAGTACTTGGATAAATATGGGTACTTGAGGTAATATTATAGTTAAATATATTAATTACATTTATATAGATATATGTACCATGCATGTTATATACTATTTAACTTACATATTTGGATTTATACTTGATTTCTGATCTATAACCTTGCATAACTATCTACAACAAAAAGTTAGAGGTTCTACTGGGACAACATAAGTGGCACAGAATTGACTTAACCAGGAAACAATGTATAGTTCATGAGTCGAATAAGTTGTCTAATATTACACATAGAGTTGATACTAAAACACAGCTCTAACTATGTATAACTGTATTAACAAGTATAGTATATGAATGTGTATACTGGATATATTTTCATACTATAATTAAATTATGGATATAATGTTTACATATAACCCACATTTCTAATAGTATAAATTACTTATTATATTGTTACTCATATATGGTGCATTATGTATATAGATATACTCTAATATGGTATAGTACCAGAATATATCCAGTATTGTAGGTAATTACAAATATAATGATAATAGTACGATATTGCATATATGATAAAATAACTTGTCATCATTTTCATGGGTATATTTTGATCATATTATATTGACTATATACACTACAACAAAACTAGTCATTTACAACTTTCATGAGACAACGTTTCTATTTTGATAGTTGTAATAAATGTTTACCACAACTTTATTTTCTCTTAAAGTTGTAAAAAATGTTTATTACAACTTTTTTTCGCGGATGGTTGTAAAAAATGGTTATTACAACTTTTTTCGTGAATAATTGTAAATGTTAATGTGGAAACCACAACGTTTTTTCTCTGAAAGTTGTAAAAAAATGTTTATTACAACTTTTTAATTTGGATAGTTGTAAAAAATGGTTATTACAACTTTTTTCGTGAATAGTTGTAAATGTTAATTTTGACACCACAACTTTTTTTCCTCTAAAAGTTGTAAAAAATGTTTATTACAATTTTTTATTTTTGTAAAAATTGGTTATTACAACTTTTTTGTGAATAGTTGTAAATGTTAATTTTGACCGAATATTTACAACTTTTTTGAGACGTTGTCTTAGTTAGAGGGGTTTACTAGTTGCCTCCTTTCACTCTGCCCTTCAAGCCCTGTTTCTTTCGCTCTCTCGTGTTGTGGCCAGAGGACGAAGTAAGGAAACTCATGGGGCATCTTTACTTTGTAGTCCACCTGTGGCGAGGGACGAAGTGATGTACAATTGTTATGCTTAGATATCCGTATATGTCCAAAGCCGAAAAGACCGCTTGGAAAAATATAGAAGGTATGTTTGATATGCTTTGGCTTGAATAGGAGGCTTCCGCTCATGTTCAAGAAAGATGTAAACTTTCTTGGTGGATTTTTGGCTTACGATTGAGAGGGTCGGGCCTGACAATGTAACGAGGCGGTGATTCGGTAGTCCTGAATGAATACCATTATTATTAATCCTCATTCATAAGATAAACATATAAAATTCCATAACGCTAACTCTACCTAGCTAATTAATTAATTAACTTAGCTGCTTAATGCTGGAGATCGACCAAAGTCATAAACAAAATAAGACCATTTGTACACGCGCCTTTTGACTCATGTCATTACACGGCACGTCTTTTGTAAAATATTCATATCTGCTCGGCGTGTGTACGGTGAAGTTGTGGTAGCTAGGGCATGAGAAACGAGATTATCTGTGTGCTGGTTGGCAACCACTCATGCTGCCGACGTGAAACAGTGACTGTGGCGAGATGAATCGCACCGTTTGATTTAATCCAATGCTTCAATTAGAATGGGATATCGGGAAGTTCAGCCAATTTACAAATGTACCATTTCTTTTCACTTGCAGAAGCTGCCCCTTGCCCTTTCCACTCCTCCCTCATGCGACGATTCATCTCGCTATCGGTGATCTCCATCTCCTCTCACCAAAGCTCCCCCTCGTGAATGCCCCAAAAACAATCGCCGCCCACGCTGCTCCTCGCTCGTCTGTTCTTTTGGCCTAACTCCGATCTCCACTTGCCCCTAGATCTCCACGGCGCCCTACGTTCTCTTACCGACGGTGAGTTTCATCTTCATCGTTCGTCGATGCCTTTTCGGTCTCTTTCTTCGAATCGATTGTCATTTTTTCTCAAAATACCCCCGCGTCTCGAAGCAAACTTTTCTTTCTCCAGAACTCAGGTAGAGTCCAGAATCGAGCCCTAACCATAGTTTCTCGATGGAGCGCTCTTGAGGTAACCGATCTATCTCTCTCACCCCCATCCCCATGTCCCATGTCCCTCTTGTTTTCATTTTAGATCCGTTTGTTTTGGTAAATTCTGTCATCAAAGATGGGATTTTTATGGTCATTTTTAGCGACCCAATAGTCCTCGTCTTTATGGGGTTTGCCTTCGAGTTCATCATTCACAATGGTGGACTTGATACCGACGAGGACTACCCGTATAAGGACCGCACTGGCACATGCGATGCCTACAAGGTAACATCCTTATTCTTTCTTTTACTTTTTCTTTGTTTATTATGTTTTGATCATGATTGATGCCCTCTTCTCATGTTGTTGTTGCTGCTGCTACTGCAGATGAACCATGCGCAGGTAGTCTTAATCGATATATATGAACACGTCACACCAAATAGCGAGAGTGCCTTGAAGAAAGCCCTGGCAAATCAACCTGTGAGTGTTGCAATAGAAGCTGCTGGCAGGGAATTTCAGTTGTATCAATCGGTATGCGTTTCTCTGTTACCATCAGTTACCAGTAACTACTAGCACACTACTCTTCTTATTTTTAAGAACAGGAGATACATTATGGCATAATACAAAACGATGTTATTGTTGAATTGGATACCCTTTTATGCCACGTTCCAATTATATGCCATCATTGTTGAATTGGATACCCGTTTTATGCCACGTACCAATTATATACTGATTCTGTAAATATTGCAGTATTCTTCGACTTGTCTAGCAAAATCCCATAAATGTCAGATATTTAACGACCAAACTTGCATTCATGTATCACAATGCTGTTTTGTTTCTGCATCAGGGAATATTCACTGGAAGGTGTGGAACAGATCTTGACCATGGTGTAACCGCAATAGGCTATGGCACTAAAAATGGCAAGGACTACTGGGTTGTTAATAACTCGTGGGGAACGGATTGGGGAGAGGCCGGCTTCGCAAGATTGGAACGGAATATTGCAAATGCTGCGGGCAAATGTGGCATCGCAGAGAAGCATCGTACCCCATAAAGACGAGGCCTAATCCACCCAAGCCTTGCCCATCGCCTCCTTACCTGCAGTGTTGCAATCAGGTAAGGTCAGGCTGCTTTTTTATTTCTAATGCTCTTTATATGTAGCTTGGAATGCATGTTTTATTTCGTATATGGATTCAGCTCTATGGCTTTATATAAACCCAAGTCTAACTGGGCTTATATGAGTAGATTCATGGCCTGGTTGACTTGTTGCTCAGTTATTAAAGTTCAGAATGAAAGAATGTAAGACACAGACAATGGCTTAATTTTTATTTTTGTAGTTTTGGATTAGTTTTAACAAAAAGACAATTTTGTATGGTTTAACCCGCCGTAAATATTATTCATACCATCTTAGAACTGCTAGTTGTAACTCTTTAATTTTTTTGGAAGATATACAGTATTAGCTTGTTTGGTTGCAAGGGCGGCTTCAACTGTATCATGATTACTGTTAAATTCAAAGTAAAAACAAGAAAGAACAAGTTTCCCATGTTCAGATGTTCCTATCAAATAGAAAGGACCACATGGAAGGATTAGATATCTTATATAAAGATACACATGACTCTTTTTATCTTTAGAGAAGATATGCATGCTTATTATTGGCTTTAAAGAATAATTTTTATTAGGCATTATTTTTCTCGTCTCTGTAACTGCTATTTTATTTTTGAAGCAACTACTATTTTATTTTGAAGCAAGCAAAAAAGTGGGCTTTAAGCACCAAATGTTGCCTCTTGTATCTTTGTAATTTTTAACCTAAAGACAAAAATTGAGATGGTGATGACTATATTGAGATTTTTTTGCCACCTGTTGTTAATCTTACTTTTCTACAAATATTAATTTTACTTAGCTCCCAACCAAGTTTGGACTCTCCATAAGTTGGAATTCAAAAATATGCGTCTTCATGGAGACCTTAAAAAGACTGTTTATATGCAACAATCATCTGGATTTTAACATTCAGAGATGCTTCTCTGATATGTTACTTAAATATGTCACTTTATGGTTTTAGAGCTTGGTTTGATAAGTTTAACAAGTCGTATGCTTGCATGGATTCAAACAGAACGGGGTTGTAATTTTCTATTTTCACATTATAGCCCTTTTAGGGGTAGTGATCCTATTAATGTATATGGATGCCATTATAATCATAGAGAATGATTCATTTGGTATCAACCATATCAAACAACACTTGGCTTCATAGTTTTAGACCAAAGATCAGGGTTCTTTTTATTACTTTTTTGGGATAAAGGTTTCAAGAGCAAATGCTGATATTGATCTCTTCCAAAAAATTATATATTATATTTACTATCAGAGACATATTTGCTAGGTTGTCGTCCTAGTAAAACAACCATGGATCCTAACTTGAAGAGTTCGATACTTCATTCTCTGATCCTGGTTGATATCATCGCTTAGCCAGAAAACTTATTTACTTGACATTAACTCGACCTGATAATATAATCTTTGCAGTCAATTGCGTGAATTAGTATATGCTTGCACTAGCACAATTCATGGGAGTCTGCTCTTCGCATGTTGCACTACCTCAAGAAGTCACAGGGTCAGGGTGTTTCATCCAGGTTGCCCTCATTCTGAGGCTTCTTTGATGTTCATGTGCATTTAATTTAATTGTCTAGATTCAATATATATTGTATGATATTTGTTTTCTATTCTTTATTTCCTTGTTGGTCCTCAAAGGTAATTATGAATATAAGTATTGTCCTATAGATCAATATAACATGAATTTCTAATCTTTAGTGGGGTTCACTAGAACTTTTGTATTTTAGGTTTTAAAGTATGAACGATCAATTTAAGTAGAGCAGGGCATTTAAAAAATATGGAGTGAACTTTGTGAGCTATCATATGACACAAGTTGCCAGTGATGAGAACAGCAATGACTTGACTTCAGATGGGACGAACCTTCCTGACATAGAGGCGAGTATATCTGAGAAGTCTACACTCATCAGGATACACTGCCAGGACAGCAAAGGTGTGTTGGTTGGGGCTCTGACTGAGATCGAGAATTACCATCTCAGCGCCATCAGTACAAGCTCATTACCCTTATGTGATCCCTTTCTTGAGATAACGGTAATGGCTCAGGTGAGGTCTCGATATCTACCCTTATATTGAGAGAGATGCTCAGGTATGTGATCATCCAGTATTGTCCATTTCTTCGGTTCCTGAACTTTCCCATGTTTAAATGCTGGTTCATGTTCTTTAGGATGATGCTGAAAGAATTCTCGATCACCTTGAGGGGAAGCCAAATTTGATCATTGGAAACTACACCGATGGAAACCTTGTGGGTTCTCTAATGGCAAGCAAGCTTGGAATTACTCAGGTACAGTAGAATTTGCTGCAAATCAATTCATTTGATACATAGAAAGTTCACTGAAATTCCATAACCTTTCATGTTGCAATGCGTTATTGCATACAAACCAAAGTTGGTTTCTTACTTAAAGCTATTTCATAACATATCTCTGAAATTCCTTTGCAATCCTACTAGATAAAAACTTGAGGAAATCAACATAACCAAGGGGCATGACTGACAAAGGGGCATGACTGAGAGGAATGAATAACTTCACTTCAACCACCATCGTCGGTCGACGACAAAGGGGCATGACTGAGAGGAACAGTGTTGTGTCCACCACAGCCGTATGTGTTGTTGTAACTCTATGTCAATACTTGTTTGTCATATGTAGTTAGTTGATGTATGATATCGGCAACGATATGCAAAATTTGTAAAAAAAATTATGTCACTTTAGTTTTTGAAAAAAGACGAGGAAATAAAACTGTGTTATCTCGATGAATAATGAATGTGGTTTGAATAATATTGTGTGTGTCTGTGTTCATCAGGATGTGTACAGCTACTGCAGGGAGATTTGGAATAGCTGCAACCACGTATTTTTTAAATTTTGTACATTTTCTGCAACGTTTTATAGAAGTTGTAATAGATGTTAGACAACATTTTATAGAAGTTGTAAAAGAGGTTTAAACAACTATTTAAACCAGTTGTAATAGAAGTTTATACAACCTTTTATAAACGTTGTAATATAAGTTTACACAACTTTTAAAGAAAGTTGTAATATTGCTTTACACAACCTTTTATAAACGTTGTCATAGAAGTTTACACAACTTTTATTAAAATTTGTAATAGAAGTTTACACCACGTTTATTAAAAGTTGTAATATCTTTTTACACAATCTTTTCTAAACGTTGTAATAGAAGTTTACACAACGTTTCAAAAAAGTTGTAATATTTATCTATTACAACTTTTGCTTACAACATGCAGAAAAAGTGGTCGAAGGAGCCGACCCTATTACAACTTCGCATATTACAATGTTTGTTAAAAAGTTGTCTCACCCCTATTACAACCTTTTTTAAAAGTTGTTAATGACCATTTTTGTTGTAGTGATAACTAGCTGGCTATAGTATGAAAATTATTATCAGTTAATGGTTTATGCTATCATTGTAATACGCTATAATGATATACTTACGTACTGCGAATATATACATTATATCCATAATAATCTTTCATAATGTGATCAAAATGATCGATACTATACAAATATAAACTATTTTAATTATACCTGATCATAGGTACTATCTTGATAGGATATATAACCGTATTCTTTTGATCAATTATAATATTATATGTGTATCTGAGTATTACTATGTCATATAATATATCGTATTTATCCGTATAACCAGTAAATAATATCAGATTGAGTATAGGATGAATCATATATACGTCAATATAATTATGTATGGTCATAATTAGATTATTTAATATATACTGTATACTAGATTATGTACCGATCTTATTATAGTAATCATAAATATATTAGATAATAGGTATTCTATAATAATTACAAGTAGGTTACATTATACAAAGGATTAATACTCAAGTATATATGTAAATCTATTCAAAGATTTTATTTAGTTATTTAAAACCATGTATAATAATATATAACTGGTATACATTGTATCGGCAATTATCATATGTTATTACCTAAATTTGATACACTAATTATCCATTGTGTACGATGGTAATTTTGAGCACCAATGTCAAAGTATACATTGTACTAAATCATATGGATATTATAATTTAGAATGATTTACATAATTGGTATAAATATTACATCTAATACAAATAATATGTAACTAATAGAATATATATGAGTATAATAACAATAATAGTAACATGATAAAGATATCCACATTCTTATATTTAGTAGGTACAAGGATGATATGTCTTATTATGTTTGAATATACTAATTAATACAGAATATACATACATGGATATTATAACTTAGGTAATATCTAATGTATGGCCTCTTGATAACTATATCCACATAGTTCGATTATACACATATTACAATATCAATATTATGTCATGGTGGAATATTGAGTAATGACATAATATTCGATTATTACCTTTATATATGACATATTATAGTTTATGATATTATATGTAATTGAAACCCTAAAGTGCTATAATATAGTAATATTATTATAAGGGTATTATAATGGCCAACACATAATTTCATGCAGCTGGAGGGGGCTGATACTATAATTTGATACGTATAATAGTATGGTCGTGGTTATATATCAATAAAATAACTACATGTCCGGCTATTATTTCCAATAATTTTATGTCAACTATAATTTAGAGTCAAGTTTCGAACATACTTATATCTGGAATATCACATTGTTTGTATCTAAATACTTATAAATTTGGTCCAATGATTTTCGGATATGTGTATACTTGACTCTAAATTATACAATTATTAGTATATCTGTTATCCGATACTTAAATTATTGTACATATAAATATATATACATTTATATCACGAATACAATTATATTTACGGTAATTACCAATATGATAACTATTTGACACGTTTAATGACATGATAAAATATTATCCACATATACCTATGAGAATTATTAAGAGATGCACATATGATATATGCTTATAGTTACATTAGATACCAAAATATACAATGATATAACAGAGTAAATATGAACATGATACTTGTATAATAATATCCTATATAACGATTATTTGTATATTAATGGTATCTAATATCTACATGTTATGGTAATATCTATGTATAGAATATATCATAATATTTATAACATATCAAGTATTAATTTATTTTAGTAGCCATACATTAGGAGTAATGAATATTCTAGTAATATATAATATTACTAGAATACCTATGGCATAATATTCTAATACGATATATGTACACTATTAATTACGTATATTGAGTTATTCATAATAGCATACATAACTTATATTTGATAAGTATACATATTGGACAATAACAATTTGTATAATGATTAGCCAAGTCTCACATAAATCATATACCTGAGAACTCCGATTGTATTCCTGCCATATAATATATTACAAATATGCCGAACAGTCTCAGGGTAGGAACCACATAGGTATAACTTACTATACAATTAAAAAGTATACTAGTATACACTGATTGGATAAATTATATCCTTTGCATATTTATCTCATTTAACAAAATATCGGATATGGGTACTATATTTGTGTATATTAGTGTTATCCGATTATCAGTAATTTACGGATATCTGGTTATAAATATGGTATACTAGTTAATATTAGTGATATCATACTATGTTATATATTCATATCTATAATATCCAATTTATGACATTACTAGTTATATGAGATCAGATAAATATAATACCTTATACCAACGTATATCCAAAGGTAAGTTCTTGTATATGTTAGACAGACATAATATATTAGTATACTTGTTATATCAATATAGTGATTATACATATAACATATACCAAGGTGTATACAAGTATATGTGTATGTTATTATATAGGTGACAGTACTATATATGGAATTGCTTAATAATATGTGTCAGAGTTTATAAACGATAAATGTGCATTGCAAATCGCATTATTACTGCACACATATATAAATATCGTCTTATATATATATACTAGTCATAACCCGTGCCCGAGGGGCACGGTTCATTTAAGATATCCCCTCAAAATCTTTGTTCACCCCAAAAATTATTCCCCCTTAAAAAAATTAGACGAACAAAAATTTAGCTGGCTCACTTTGGTGCGGACGCCGAATTTAAGATATCCCCTCAAAATCTTTATTCACCCCAAAAATTATTCCCCCCTACAAAATTTAGACAAACAAAAATTTATCAGGCGCGAGCGCCCCCAAAAATTATTTCCCGTCTTCGGCCTCTCCCTCACCCTCCTCTCCCCGACCGTCGGCTCCGCCCCAGCGGATGGATTCTTCTTCGACTCCCTCAGCTTCCTCCTCCGGACTTTCCCGCCTGCCTTCAGCATCACTCGGCGCCGGTGGCTCGTCAGGATAGCACGACTCCACCTCGACTGCCCGCGAGCCGCCAAGGCTAGGGCCGAGTCTGCGGCCTCCTTTATGGAGCCCGCGCTGTGCATTCGCTGCTGCGGCTGCAGTCCACGCAACGCATCGAGGAGGCGTTGGTTGTACTTGTAGACCCTCTACTACCCCACCGCCCGCCACTGCGACACAGCCCGGCCCTCAGGTTTTGGCTCCCACGTCTTGGGCAACGACGGATCTTGATCGGAGGAGGCGGAGGAGGATGAGAGCATAGTGAGAAATAAAAGAAAAACAGAAGAAAAAACAATTAAAAGAAAAACAGGAGGAGTGGCAGCTTATAAAATTAGAGGGTGGGTTCATTTCTCCTTCGACCCACCGATATTTGTTGTTTTTTGATGACATGTGGGGCCCTGGTTGGGTGCTGTTGGGTGGGTGTGTATTGATAGTAGGAAATTGATTAGTGAAGGATTAAGACGGGTGGTTAGTGGGTTTAGTGGAGGATTAATAAAGAAGATCATGTTAGCATGTTTTGGGAGGTGTGTTTGGTTTTTAGGGATAACTTGATTCTGGATGGTAAGGTAAGAGCCAATTTTATTGCTTTTTAAAGTATTGACAGATCAAAGCAGCAATGAGCAGAACAACAAAGCTAGTTGTAATTTCTTTTTGTAGAATAATGAAGCTAATAATACATATTAATGAAGCTAACAATACATATTATTACATAATTAAGAATGCCACAATAACGTCTTTCATATTTTTTAAAATATGCTTCTTGTTTAAGTTTTGACGGCCACCTCCACAAAGCAGCATCTTACCTAATTATAATTTTATCCAAAGAAAATACTAATCATAGTTTATAGATTCATTGCACTTATATATTACTTCTCCGGCCCAGTGTTAACAAAAACAGTCTCGTATACTCGTATACTGCAGATATTAGGAAAAAGATGAGGAACTGCGGAACATTCTCGTATATTTTCATTAGTTTGACTTGCAATGGTCTCAAATCAAACACCCAATCAAGAATCCTGTTGTAATTAAAAGAAGATGGATCTACAGCCCATGGATCTACAGAAAACCCATCGAACGCCCAATCAAGAATCGACCAGAACAATAACAAAAAAATTAGAGAAATTACCCATCGAATGCCCAACCAACGCCCTCTTTGCACCTGAAGCTCATCAGCCTCCGGGATCTTCTCCTTGTTCTCGTCCTTCTTCTCGCGTGTGCACCCGTGCACGGGGTATTTTCTATATTCAATTATACTTGCAATATAAACAATCATTAAATGATTACAATACGACTAATTATAGTTGTCATAATAATAGTATTACATTTAATTAATTTAACTGCAAATTTAATTGCATCTTAAGATAAGGTCTCTGATTACTTTATGATACTTAAACCCCCAAAATACTCAATTTTATCAAATGGAATGCGTAATCTACCTAATAATATCATTGCCATCGTGCACAAAAATAGCAATATAAAGGAACAAATAACCAAGCTAAAATAACTAAAAAGGAGTAAGTTGGAAAGAGCACAATCGTTTTTCCAATAAAACAACAATACATCAATTCTATTCATACTTTCCACTTAGGATGCAGTGGATAATGCAATATTTCTACCATATTTTTCCATCATACTGCTTGAAAAGGATAAGAAACTCCTTAAAACAATTGGAAAACAATTACAACTATATTTCATGCTCGAAATATTCATGATAAACTCATTTGAGATCTACACATTAGCTACTGTGCCTATGGAATCAGATGAAAACCCTTATCATATTAACAAAACAGAAAAAGATCTGACCTTTGAACGATTCATCAGTCGATTGGACTGAGATTTGAACGGAGCGACTCTTTCAATGCACCGAAGCTATCCTATTTACACAGTTAAAAAAATCCCAACAATAATAATAAAATTACCTCATGAAGTGCATGTAATTTTTCTTGCTGATAGCCAATACTCTGGATTATTAAACCAAAAATGAGGTGCGAAGAACATGGTCAAGATGATCATGTGATGGAAGCTATAGGTCAAGATGATCTTCATCCTGAGATGCACATTGTGGAATTCGAATGGTCTGAGTGGTTGTTAGGATTGCCGTCCAACTTTTGATAGGAATTTTTTTTTTGTAGAATGCCAACTCAATTTATTTATTAAACGTATTGTACCATTACATTTCATAGGTGGCATGGAAATTTATATGATACACATACAATGACTTTTACTTGTCACTGTGATTATGATTATTATTTCCATAAGATGGACACCATTTCATTTTCATAGTTTCCCAAGTAAATTGCTTTTCCAGTTGCATGTCTTAAGTAACCTGGATGAGTTTGGTATTCTCCTTAAGAGCAAGCTGGCACATTCCTTACTATATTTATGGCAACATCTTTTTATTTTTAAGGTACGTGATGAGGTACGCCGTAAACCGAAGAATTGGGCCGGTTCATATTTGTTTTGAAGAGGTCCACACAGAAACTTTTCAAATAATATCTGTCGGAGGCAAAAAAAAGAATACATCAAAATTCGAATAAAATCGAAGAAATTTGAAAATGTCTTGAGAACAGAATTAAGAAAAACTGAGAAAAAAGTGATGCGTCCTAAATATCTATTAACTACATGTAGTCAATATTGGCTGCCAAAATCAAATTTTGACAAAAAGAAAAATTACATGCCGATCTCTCATCCAGCTAGCTCCTTGGTGAGATTTGAACTCATACCAAGAGATCGAACAATGCCTGGATCTCGGATGTTGGCTGAGGGTTTTTTGCAGGGTCGGATGCCTGGATTCACGACTAATTCGACATCAAAATCCAAAATTTTAAACCCCAACTGGCCAGGAAAACCCTAGCCACTCGATCAAAATGCACTCCCATATCAAAAAAGATGGAACTTTCAAAACCCTAAGAAACTCAATAAACCAAACACAAAGATGGAACTGACCTGAAGCTTGATGTTCCGAGGAAGCCACAAGCACCATCTGCGGGAATCCCCTGATATTGCAGGCGGCGCCTCCGTCGGAGGTGCTGGATCCCTCCCCTCTTCTTTGCCATCACCCAAAGGCGGAGACAGAGTAGAGACTTCTTGGTGTGGGCTGAGGGATTTTTATCAGAAGCTAAAGAGATTATGGGCTAGCTCCTTCGTACGAATTCGAACCACAGCAGGCATGGGCTGTAGATCCATGGTTCTCTCAGGTTCTCACTCAGAACAACCTTTTCCCCTACTCTATTTCAAGCCCCAATCAAATAGAGTAGAGACTTTTTGGGATTTTTGCAGGGGAGATGGAGCTGAAGAGGCAGGCACTGAGGTTTTTTGGGGAAGAGAGAGGCGCTGATGTCGCTCGGTTTCCAAAGCAGGCTGTTTTCAAACTATTGTACAGATTTTAAAACTTTTGCATTCCCCAGGCATGTTTACCCATTAAAATTAAGAATTTTCCTCACAACATTTCTGAAAAAACTCATCTCTACCGTTGATTCTCCAAGATTAAATCCTGGCCGTCTTTTATCTACCCCTTTGTCCTAGTCAGCTTGTCCTAGTCAGCCCTAGGATTCAAAAAACTCTGTCAAATGTAATATAGATATATATTATTAAAATAGTCTGTAAAATATATACTCTAACATACATATATACTGATAAGGTGTATGTCCTAATGATATTAACTAATAGTACTATATTACATATTACATATCTAATTATATGTACTTATTATAGATACCAATTTATGATCATATATACCGTATTATATACTATGTAGATACTATAATTGACCATGGTAATTACGGTCCACGATTGTCTAATCTTAATCGTGGCTATTACCCATATAGTATAATAATGTTAGTACATATACTGTTATACTTAATATACGTACAATTATTCACATATATATGATATAATAGATAATTATATTATATAATATTATACAATATAACAGTATATGTGATATTAGTATAACCAAGATATGATGAGAGGTATATATGTACTACATAATTAATCCAATATGACTTCCATTATTATGTACGTACTATCAACATAATGAATATTAAGATTAAACTGAGAATCCATACACACTATCACCATCTCTGTGGGATTCGATATCATTTATACTATATGGTTCATTATCCTCTACTAGATAATTAATAATTTGATAATCCAAATTACTAAATAGGATTATCTTTGTTAACTCCAAAATATTATATGTGACATGGCTATATTTTATGAACTATACATTCATTATATTGGTATATGAATCAATACTGATATGGGTAGAATAAAATACTATCTAACCGCATATATAATATCTAACTAATTGTTCCGATATCATCCATAACTATGATACAAATTTGAAAAAGGTCATTTGTTAACACCAAAATTCTATTAGGTAACTCTATTATGGACTTATTCTATGGGGTATAATTGTATGGATATATTATAGGAGATATACATGATAACGCTATACTTGCAGTTATATCAGTTTGTATATCTCGGACTAATTTATCAAGCATTAATATATGTATGTATACCATATATTACCAGGTGTATAACAGTAATGAGCAAAGGTTCAGTTAGTTAGATATAATACATATAGCATTAATATATGTATTAATTGGTAATAACACTCTTGTACCGTATAATATTATGTTATACTCCATGTATACTAATATATTATCACTGCTATATTAGTACCATAATAGTATAATATAAGAAATTATATTATACTAGATAAGTGCATATATCAGGAATTATATAGGTATACAATATATGCCTTATATTACCTATATTAATAAAATATTTGGACTTATCCCGTATATATAATACCATATATTTTAATGTGGGATATAGCAATTATATTAGAATATACTGTTATATTTGTTATAATACAATATACATTATGTGTGTACATTATGTATAACTGATAATGTGTACATCCCATGCAATAACACATATAAGTATAAATAATTATTATACGTATATCCAATTACATGTAAATAGTTACAGCTTATAATGATAATATTATCACTATACCATATGTTATATATCATATATTTAGCATGGTATATATGTACGTTATCATTGAGTAACAGTAATCAATGAATAAACTATATTTAATATGATATAGTGATGGCAACCATAAATAATTCTATAGCCATAGCTATTTAACATAATTGGTATGTATACTGATATGTATAATATTACAGTATATATTTAAGGCTACACGCATAGGGTATGCTGAAATATAAAGAGGATTTGCAGAGTTGGGTTTTGCAGATATGAAGATGGGTTTGATGTATATACATATTATATGTTACAATATTATACACAGTTATCATTGACGTAATAAAAATTGCAGGTATGTATAAGTTTATATATACCAGGGTATAAGTTATATCAATGCAATACTATATACATACATATACTAGCATATCATCATATCATAAGTATTAGACAAATTCCAAAGAGTATGCTACCATAATGTAATCTTGCATAATTTACCATGAAAACATACCTGCAAGATAGATGGTCATGTCATCCATATTCATATCTGTCAATGATAACTCTCCCTTATATCAATCTTGCCTTGCACTATCTATTGGGCTCGAACCTCATTGTGTAGTAATGGATTGTAATTATACATATGAATATTTATAGCTCAATACTAGACATATAATATTACAGTTAAGTTATTGGTCTAATTATATAAAGTTTTCAGGCTAATGTGGGTTACATACCAGGATAGTGCCCAGAATTTTTGCTAGCATATAGATAGTTCATATCATTACAGTTTCCCAAGTTCACTAAGCACGTAAATACTTGATTGTCTGTTGCAAACTCGCATCAGAATATGGGATTTCAAAAGGGCATATCCTATATAACTAACAACATATTATGCAACATAGTACTGATGAATATGCCAGTTATTTGTAGTGACATACTTATATGTATATCAGTATGTATAGAAATATTTGTTATTAGTACTATATCGCATAATATGTTGTTAGTTATATAGGATATGCCCTTTTGAAATCTATTATATGCATATGATCTAACCGCATATTATTATAACCAAACTCTAGACATAATGTCATATCTAATTTGGTAATATTTTATATTATATTATTGTATAATATAGGTATAATATGTAATATATGTATAATGTTACCATTCAATTGAGAATATGATACAAATATGATACATAAAAATTTTAGTGGGCGTCTTTGGCGCAGAACAAAAAATTTAGTGGACGCCTTTGGCACGGAACAACAAATTAGTGCAAATACCAAGTATTAATAATATCCGGTATATAATAATTTGCATATTACTCCTTGAACATATACCATATTACTTAATAGATATTGAAACATATGATAGTAGTGGGAACATGCTATACATTATATCATACGTTATTTGATATCAATTATATATTATTAAGCTTGTATGTAACATATCCTGTATACAATATATAATTATCAACATTTATGTACAATACCTAAGATAATAAATATTTTAGAACATTAGGTCTAATTGTGCTATACATACAACAATATTATAAATGTATACATGATATATGATATAACATATCATAAATACATAATTTTAACTATATAACAATGGTATAATATTTATAATTATAGATTCATACGTAATATATTATACCCAGAATCTTATTATGTCACATCATAAGTATGTACCATCATATTATATCTATCAAATACTCTGTGGATAACATTTATTCTAAGTTATATATATAGCTATCATGTCTTATTTGGAGGTCATTCCCATGTGTATAGACCACCATGCGACCCTACAAGTGAAATCGAAATACAATCTATATTTCTATGTATATGGTAATCTGTATATGCATATTAATGGATAAATTTCTATGTATACATATAATATAAGTTATAATTATATGATGTGAGATAATAGGATTAACATTTTTGCATAAACATACAAAACTATTGTATGTATGTATTTTGAACACTTATTGTAAGAATATCGTAGAATGATATCTTGCCCTGTATGGGATTTGGATAGACTAACCTTATGGTAAACAACCAGGTATGTAGATTATGGGGTATATATAAATATGAGTGAGTGTGTGTGTGTGTAATTTCAACGGTATGGATATGAAGGTCTAACACTCGCTAACAAGTTGTACGATTAAAGATGATATCGACAACATATGTTATTATCTATGGCTCACAATGTAACTTATATCATTGTTGAAATACGGTATACATATCCTGTTAACTTTATACGCAACGACCTATAATTTATTTAATGTCCATGTAACACTTTATTAAATGATATGATTTTTTTTCCTAATTTTGTCTTCGGTTTCAGCGAACACTTATATTATAAATGTATATATATAATTGGTATACATTAATCATGCATATACTAAGAATTGCATATTGGTTATCATCAACTATTTGTATATAATATTGGTAATTCATTATTATAATTACAAGTATCATATATTATATAGATACATAAATTTATAAGTAGGGAGATGTTATTAACTATGATTATAACAATGATATACTTGGATATATCAATACTATATCCAAGTAAATAATATAATATAATACGAATATTAGCCTATTATATAAATTGGATACCGTATTTCAACAATGATATAAGTTACATTGTGAGCCATAGATAATAACATATGTTGTCGATATCATCTTTAATCATACACCTTGTTAACGACGGGTGCCATTGTTGAATCATTGGGCAGCCATATATCCATATATACACTAGTATTCCTGACTTATATACTTATGTAATACAGTACATATTATATGGTATTATAATATCATGTATATTAATTAGTATAAAGTATCATATGTAAATATACTATTATTTACATACAATAGTACAATGTACTAGAGTTATATGTATGTATGGAATAATAATATATTTATCCATTATATTCCAAACATATAATTAATGCTAATACATATTGATACGACTATTTTGACCGGGTCCGGAGGAGCCAAGTCAGCCACGACCAGTCAACATGCCAAACTACGGCCTCGGGCTCCGGCCCAAGGATCTTACGGGCGGGTCACGTTTCTCCACCCGCGACGAGGGCCCAAGAGATTGCCCACTTCTGTAGTGGAGGAAATCGGGGCCCAAATCGAGGAAGCCTTCGCCAAATATGGCAGCCGCCTCGTGCCATCATGATCCGCCAGACATGGCAACCATCTTCATGGCCAGACTTAACGGCCATCACTCCCCCGCCATTATGGCCCGCCAGTTATGGCAACTGCAATGCCCATTACTCCAGCCTTCATGGCCCGCCAATTATGGCAATCACTGATGGCCATGACTCCACCTTCATGGCGTCATCAAGTGGGTGCAATTAGAGGGGGTCAACACTTCCCCATTGGCACGACCCCATGAATGGCGGCCATAATGTCACGTCATGGCACATGATGAGCGCGGTTCGTCTATATGAGGAGGGGGCGGGCGTCATTGGAAAGGGGCCGGATATTCACCACCTACAACGGAGGTACCTCATACTCCCATCTTACACCTTCTTCCGCCTTGAATATTTCTCCTCCAAAGCTCGGCCCGAGGACTCGAGTATCGGTCTCTCCGCGAGCCATACTCGATCCTGCTGAGCACTTATCAGGCCAGATCTGACTTTGGCATCGGAGGGGCTTCGGTCGGAACCAAGGTCCGACCCCCCTGACGAGCTCTCTCGTCTATTCAGGTCCAGGAGTTCCAGCGACGCCGAGGCTACCCCTCGGCATCCTTCCAGCCGGAGCCGAGCGCCCTCGTCCCCGACCTCGTTCGTCTCCTCCGTCACGAGGACGTCGCTCTGCCGAGGCTACCCCTCGCCGAGCCGACGCGAGGATCCGCGCGCCCCGCTGCGAGCGACTCTGCCTTCAACCGATCCCGGAGGCCGTCATCTCGCCGAGGCTACCCCTCGGCCCGCCGAAGAACGGAGCCGCGCCTTTCCGCTCGAGCGAACGCGCCGTCGGTCGACCCACCGGTCATCTCCGTCTCGAGCGACAGCCACAATAACTCGGGGGTCCCGCGCGTCCCCTCTTTGACCGCGTTGACCACGCACCCTCCATACTATTAATGTGTTCTGCGAAAAATAGCTGAAACATTTGGCGCCGTCTGTGGGAACCGAGTAAACATCCACGTCGTCAACCACATCGGAAATGACTCGTTCCATTAATCAAATATCTGAAAGACCAAACTGCCGAAGGGAGGGCAGATCGGACGATCTTTTCAAACTGACATCAGTCCTATGGCCCACTCTCATCACCCTGCCCCAGATGACTCGAAAGTCAAAGCTCTGTTGCAAAATTGAGGCGTTCAAGAATCCAAGGACTTCTGAGGAGACGGAGACGCCATCATGTCGTCTTCCACATACGGAGACGCCAGGCTCCGAGCTTCGTTCCCAACCCTTCCACATGGGTGCATCTTGATTCAATGTTCTGGAACAAAGACCCTCTCAAAGTCCAAGACAACGGCTACCATCCTTGAGGACGAAAAGGTCGCTGCCAACGTCGCCACCGCCGAAGCCATCGGCAGCGGAGGCGACTGAACCCATCCCGACGTCGATCAGGGAGAGGAAGAGCCTCGCGTCGGCGGCACCGGCAGAGGGACTTGACAGAGATCACCTTATGTCAGAGGGCTCCCCTGACTGTGGACTCTACAAATCGACGCCGACGATCAGAGCCTGGAACCTTGCCTCGGCGTGATGCGTCGTTCGAGCCCCGATCCCATCCACGGCAACGTCCCCAACCTCAGTCGAGCCCCTAGCCGATCCAGACACTTGCACCAGCGGGGCCCACGAACAGTCGGGAGTTGTGAGGCGGCTCTCCCACGGTCATCAGCGGCTCTCGCCCCAAGGTCATCTCAAGGATCACGACGCCGAAGGAGAACGCATTAGGTCTGTGGGAGATCCTCTCGTCGGGGACCGCCACGGGGGCGCCGTTGCCCCTTGTTACCTCGATCCTCGTCCGGCGGCTGCCCAATCGCCTCCGAACACTAAGCGAAAGAGGAGCGGTAGCGATAGCATGAATCCTCGACACGATCATGTCATGTTCTTCGTCTGACTAGTCAAAGGCTACTCTGAGAGCTTGGGTATGCCAGGAGCTAGGGGGAAGCCAAGCCTGATGGTCCCAAACCAAGCTGATGTCCGTGTCGAGCATCCGTGCCCCCGCCTCGAGCACCCGGGGTCTGAACCAAGCATCCGAGCATCCGCGCGTGCACCCGTGCCGAGCACTCGAGGCTTCATGCTGAGCATCCGTGAATCTGCGCCGAGCCCCCGAGGCTCCGCGCTGAGCATCCATGCATCCGGGCACAGCACCCAAGGTTCCTTCCCCAAGCATCTGAGCCTCCTAGCCGAGCTCACCAGTTCATACTGAGACCGGCCCAGGAGGAGGCCGACCAGACGAGGCCGACCCCAGAGGAGGCCGACCAGTTCGGGCCGAGGCCGAGGCCGACCAGTGCAGGCTGAGGCCGAGCCCGACCCCTGAGGAGGCTGACCAGATCAGGCCGAGGCCGAGGCTGACAAGTTCGGCCGAGGCCGAGGCCGACCCCAGAAGAGGCCGAAGCCGACCCAGCAAAAAGGTCAAACTGTCCTCTTCCCCCTTTGCTAATTAATTGTGTGCTTTCAGACAACTACAAGAGCTTCCCTAACAATTCTCCTCTCTTAAACTTCTTGCGAGATGGTGATAAAAAGCCACATCCTCCGGTTTCAACAAATGTCTCACAAAAAGCTTGTAGATAAGGCTGCCATGGTCGCGACAACGCCGGAGCACACGGCGACCGGCATTGCGGCCTCGGCCAACTTGAGGGAGAGGCGCAAGGAGTGCGTCTAGATCCGGGGACGGGCCAGGAAGACGCAGGGCTACGAGTGGCCTGGCAAGGTCGCCAAGGAGAATGAGATCTCGATCGAGTTCAGACAAGAGACAACACCGACGACCCTCGCAGGCGTCGGGCTTAGCCCCGACTTGGCCTTCATCGATGGCCCTACCACCATCTCTGGCCATTGTCTCGACGTCCGCCATACCAACACCGTGCTGCCATCGCCAAACATATGGGCTGAGCTCCCATCACTGTGCCGCCCTTACCGAGCTACCTTGGTCATACCGCCAAACAGACAAAAGCGGGAGCCGGAGCGAAAGCGGGAGCCGGAGCGAGAGCAGGAGCCGGAGCGGGAGATGCGGTCCAGACAAAAGCTATAGCTGGAGCTGGAACTGGAGCAGAAGCTAGGATCCAGACAAACCTGGAGCCGGAGCGGGAGATGCGGTCCAGACAAAAGCTATAGCTGGAGCTGGAGCTGAATTTGGAAATAGAACTAGAGCTGTGTCTAGACAAGGCCGACCCATCCAAGAGGAGGCCGACCACACCAGTTCAACCGACCCAGGAGGAGGCCGACCAGACAAGTCCGACCGCCTTGCCAAGTATCTGAGTTTCAACGCCAAGCCACCTCGTCGAGCTTACAAAGTTATCCCCACTGCGACGGAGCTGTTGAACCAGTCGAGCATCCAGGCCGCTCCTCTGACCGTGGCCGAGCCGTTTGGCCGAAGCACCACCGTCTGAGATCGAGCAACCAAGCAGCTCCTCCGATCGAGGCCGACCAGTTCAGGCCGAAACCGAGGCCGACCCCAGAGGAGGCCGACCGGTCCAGACGAGTCGGACCACCCTTCCAAGCCTCCGAGCCACCTTGTCTCAAAGTCGTCCTCATCCTGGCCAAGCCGATCTGGCAGAAGCACCCCCGTCCGAGTTCAAGCACCCAGATCGCTCCTCCGACCGTGCTGCTGGGTCCCCTCTTGTCGAACAACTCCTGCATCCACCGATCTGGACGAAGCAATGGCAGAGCGCCACCATGAAATCTTCGAAAGGCTTCACAAGGTCCTCACCCTTTTCGCCGGCCGTAAGCCGAGGGGCAACTCCCCTCGCCACCGGGCGGATCTCCTTTGCCGGCCGTAAGCCGAGGGGCAACTCACCTCGCCACCGAGCGGATCTCCTTCGTCGGCCGTAAGCCGAGGGGCAACTCCCCACGCCACCGGGCGGATCTCCTTTGCCGGCCGTAAGCCGAGGGGCAACTCACCTCGCCACCGAGTGGATCTCCTTCGTCGGCCGTAAGCCGAGGGGCAACTCCCCTCGTCACCGGGCGGATCTCCTTTGCCGGCCGTAAGCCGAGGGGAAACTCACCTCGCCACCGAGCGGATCTCCTTCGTCGGCCGTAAGCCGAGGGGCAACTCCCCTCTCCACCGAGCGGATCTCCTTCGTCGGCCGTAAGCCGAGGGGCAACTCCCCTCGCAACCGAACGAACGGATCGGTCAAAGAGCTGGGGGCAACCCCCACAGTAGGCCGAGCACTCCTTCGTCGGCCGTAAGCCGAGGGGCAACTCCCCTCGCCACCGAACGGATCTCCTTCGTCGGCCGTAAGCCGAGGGGCAACTCCCCTCGCCACCGAACGGATCTCCTTCGTCGGCCGTAAGCCGAGGGGCAACTCCCCTCGCCACCGAACGGATCTCCTTCGTCGGCCGTAAGCCGAGGGGCAACTCACCTCGCCACCGAGCGGATCTCCTTCGTCGGCCGTAAGCCAAGGGGCAACTCCCCTCGCAACCGAACGAACGGATCGGTCAAAGAGCTGGGGGCAACCCCCCCAGTAGGCCGAGCACTCCTTCGTCGGCCGTAAGCCGAGGGGCAACTCCCCTCGCCACCGAACGGATCTCCTTCGTCGGCCGTAAGCCGAGGGGCAACTCCCCTCGCCACCGAACGAATCTCCTTCGTCGGTCGTAAGCCGAGGGGCAACTCCCCTCGCCACCGAAAGGATCTCCTTCGTCGGCCGTAAGCCGAGGGGCAACTCCCCTCGCCACCGGGCGGATCCCCTTTGCCGGCCGTAAGCCGAGGGGCGACTCACCTCGCCACCGAGCGGATCTCCTTCATCGGCCGTAAGCCGAGGGGCAACTCCCCTCGCCACCGAGCGGATCTCCTTCGTCGGCCGTAAGCCGAGGGGCAACTCCCCTCGCAACCGAACGAACGGATCGGTCAAAGAGCTGGGGGCAACCCCCCAGTAGGCCGAGCACTCCTTCGTCGGCCGTAAGCCGAGGGGCAACTCCCCTCGCCACCGAACGGATCTCCTTCGTCGGCCGTAAGCCGAGGGGCAACTCCCCTCGCCACCGAACGAATCTCCTTCGTCGGCCGTAAGCCGAGTGGCAACTCCCCTCGCCACCGAACGGATCTCCTTCGTCGGCCGTAAGTCGAGGGGCGACTCACCTCGCAACCGAACGGATCTCGGACCGACGATCTATCGTCATTAGCCAACTCTGCCGGACGGACCAAATTCTGCAGAAAGAGCAACTTCTTACCCATTATACTACATCTCCCGACCTCCACCTCAACAATGGTAGAGCTCAGAAGATGGGGGCAATTGATACGACTATTTTGACCGGGTCCGGAGGAGCCAAGTCAGCCACGACCAGTCAACATGCCAAACTACGGCCTCGGGCTCCGGCCCAAGGATCTTACGGGCAGGTCACGTTTCTCCACCCGCGACGAGGGCCCAAGAGATTGCCCACTTCTGTAGTGGAGGAAATCGGGGCCCAAATCGAGGAAGCCTTCGCCAAATATGGCAGCCGCCTCGTGCCATCATGATCCGCCAGACATGGCAACCATCTTCATGGCCAGACTTAACGGCCATCACTCCCCCGCCATTATGGCCCGCCAGTTATGGCAACTGCAATGCCCATTACTCCAGCCTTCATGGCCCGCCAATTATGGCAATCACTGATGGCCATGACTCCACCTTCATGGCGTCATCAAGTGGGTGCAATTAGAGGGGGTCAACACTTCCCCATTGGCACGACCCCATGAATGGCGGCCATAATGTCACGTCATGGCACATGATGAGCGCGGTTCGTCTATATGAGGAGGGGGCGGGCGTCATTGGAAAGGGGCCGAATATTCACCACCTACAACGGAGGTACCTCATACTCCCATCTTACACCTTCTTCCGCCTTGAATATTTCTCCTCCAAAGCGCGGCCCGAGGACTCGAGTATCGGTCTCTCCGCGAGCCATACTCGATCCCACCGAGCACTTATCAGGCCAGATCTGACTTTGGCATCGGAGGGGCTTCGGTCGGAACCAAGGTCCGACCCCCCTGACGAGCTCTCTCGTCTATTCAGGTCCAGGAGTTCCAGCGACGCCGAGGCTACCCCTCGGCATCCTTCCAGCCGGAGCCGAGCGCCCTCGTCCCCGACCTCGTTCGTCTCCTCCGTCACGAGGACGTCGCTCTGCCGAGGCTACCCCTCGCCGAGCCGACGCGAGGATCCGCGCGCCCCGCTGCGAGCGACTCTGCCTTCAACCGATCCCGGAGGCCGTCATCTCGCCGAGGCTACCCCTCGGCCCGCCGAAGAACGGAGCCGCGCCTTTCCGCTCGAGCGAACGCGCCGTCGGTCGACCCACCGGTCATCTCCGTCTCGAGCGACAGCCACAATAACTCGGGGGTCCCGCGCGTCCCCTCTTTGACCGCGTTGACCACGCACCCTCCATACTATTAATGTGTTCTGCGAAAAATAGCTGAAACACATATGTTTAATAATTACATTTGTTATTGGTATGTATCCATATAGTACAATATAATCACGTCGTATACATATATTCTAATATGAAGTCAATAAGTATTAATTACTATCAAATTATATTGGTATTATGTCTAACCTAATACTATATATTATATGTATAAAATATAATATAATAACTATGTAAAACCCAATATGATATAGTATCTATACCATAGTAACCTTCCCTCTCGATACATGTTATATATTATAATATCTGATATCGATATATAATATTACCGTAATTCATATATATACGTACAAATTCCCATATGAATAATAACTATACAATGATAACAATACTGTTATTTGGGTGATTGGATATAATATAATCTGATAACATTACTGCGGTATAGTATATATTCAATACATAATATGAATATTGGTTAACTGTACTTAATACAAGTAATAGGAATATGTGATTTCTATAACAATATTAATCTTATAAGGGATAATATAACAGTATTAGCGTATTTTACAATATTAGACATTATATTTAGAGCTGGATATTAATGTATAGCATAGGTTGGACACAAGTAATATTATTACCATATACTAATGATACAGTTAGTATATGGTAATAATGTATAATATTATTTACCCTATCTCATGTACTTATGTTAATACATTATAGTACTGTACAATATGGTTACAAATTCATAATAATCAATATAACTATATGTTTAACGTATATACTTAATTGATATATCTAAGGTAAATACTCTATAGACAATAATAGGAGTGAATATATCACTATCTAAATATAATTACTAGTATAATATATACCCAATATATCTATACCTACATCATAATATAGTAGGGTACAGAAGTTATTACACATATGCATAACGTCGTCGATATTATATTTATACCCATATACTATAACAGATATAGTACTGTACAATATGGTTACCAGTATTATATACTATAACATATGCTAATATAGCTAAATATTAAGTATCAGTTATAGGTAATCTGACATAATATATCGTATATTGTCGTATCCAACACTACATATTATAGTACTTTATCAATTGTATTTAAAATCCGTGTATTGATATTACAAACATTCTAAGTAGGATGTATAATGTCCATGATATATATTCTTGCACATATCTCAATTATAAATGTCATATATTATCCAATATGTGACTGGTATGCACATATACAATAACTCAATATATGTTATCACAAAATTGTCACTTTCTTGGACATTCCCTTGTTTCGTGGTTTAGCAAAAAGTGAGTAGAAGAATTCATGGTGCACTTGTAAGAGGGGTTTGGTGTGCATAGAGGATTGGATAGCTAAATTAGCAATACGATATATCCGAGATACCATCTGTTATTGTTACTATATTATATATATGATGTTATAAAGATATATTCTTATACAGTATACTAAATTGGTGATATTATCCATAACGTAATCGATATCAATATTTGGACTATAATCATATATTGGGTTATATCACAAAATATATATTGATACAATTTCACATATATATTATTTATAAGTAATTATAATATTCATGTTTATATATTTAATAGTAACAGTATCACCGATATTACTACATATTACACTATATATCATATCAACAATATATAGTGTACATGTATATTGATATAACTACTTATGTGCAATTATATATGTACGTAATATATATCCTAAGATATTAATAGATAATTTATAAATATAATACATTATATCTGATATCTGATATTAATGAATATGGCAATAAATTAGACGTATAATTTAAACTTATTATAACTATATATGACACATTATGTAATTTGTTATATAATGTCAGCAATATCGTATAACATATCAGTTATTCATAATATTTGTTATTTAATTGAGATTATTAATATATAGTGGTTAAATATATTAATTGTATATTTATACTGTATGATAAGAGTATCACACCATGTGTATGTATATCCTTAACATGCTATAACAATGGTTATATCTAAGGAAATCATGAACTATACATAATATTATATTTCCTATGTAATTATGCGTTATAATATACCATATAGACTTAATGATATATACATATTATAATATAGTATTATAATGGAGGGTATAATATTGTTTATCCTATATATCAGATGATGAATATCAGTTATGGTATATTAATAATTGGAACATATATTATAGGATATTGATATCAAAATGGAATTTATACTATATATCTTATATATCTGTTATAGATATCTGATATATCTCATTAGAATGTAGTATCAGAATATGTATATCATTATCATGTGTATCAATAATACCGTATAATGGTATCTATTTATCCATATTTGTTGAGAATTTTGTATATATGACATATGGACAACGTAGGGTGTATTGATATGTTTGGATATAATAATATAGTATCTTTGTAAGTATAACTAGACAAATTAATTGGTATATTTCTGATAATCCAGTTAAATATCATGAATATATTGGTGACTGATAGTATAGTTGTATCTATATACCTATAGCTAATTTTATTAATGATAACTTATGACGACAAAATTATATCAAGTATTGTAAAATTCCACATGGCTTTGTTGAGTTTTCTATAGTCTATGCACATTCACCAACCGGTGACGGTCCTAGTTGGTATCAACTCGTTTTTATCGTTTTATGACAATTATGCCACCCTCCTTAGGCATGACTTGGACAGGACTGACCCACTTGCTATTTGAGATAGGGTAAATAATGTTTGCTTCGAGCAATGCGTGCAACACCTGGATGATATTTTATAATATCGGATATAGTATGATATATCATACTTAGTATAATTATTGTCCATACCCGTTATATGTTAATATATGCCATAGTGATATACCTATATTAACAATACATATATACGATTCTATGTTATACAGTATGAATATTACCTATGTTATCAGTAATTATATACGATATGTCTATATATCATTGATCGATTATGAATTATAATATATATAGTATATTATATATACCGTAATTATAATATACAAAGAATTAAGGACGTATAACTGTCACACATATTATAATATACCAAACCAATATACCATGGCTAAGATATTGAATCGCAGGGCTATCATGCTACATGCAATATCAACTAGACTCATAACATCTTTAAACTGAAAATACTTAATAAAATGGTGTTTATACAGTATCATTAAGTCTAGTAACATTATGGGGAATGTCGTAGAGATTCTTCAAGGGACTTAGGGGGTCCGCATAGCCCCTCACTAGTAACGGCATTCGAAAGCCGCTCCCAAGTAGTGAATGTGATGCGTAACATAGGTATACGTCCTTAATTCTTTGTATATTATAATTATGGTATATATAATATACTATATATATTATAATTCATAATCAATCAATGATATATAGACATACCGTATATACTTAATGATAATATAGGTAATATCTATACTGTATAACATAGAATCGTATATATGTATTGTTAATATAGGTATATATTTATATGTTTGATAATATTTGATATATGATAGTATACCCGATATTTTTCTCATATTATTATATATACAATGTACAAATTAAGAGGATTGGTTAGTGGATATTGGCTAGGCAAGTCTACCTTAATAAATGTAGCATAAGTATACAAGCAATAAATGGAGACAATTACAGAAAACAATCGTAAACAACCAAGAAGTATCCTGATTCACGCATCGTGGGCTACTCCAGTCCCAAACCTCTAGTTGGGATTTCCACTAACCAATCCTCTTAATTAAGAAAGCAAATGCCTCCAATGAGGGCTTCCTGTACACTTGCCTAGCTTCACTTACAAGGTCTTTCAACAGGACAAGGATTAGCTGATCATATAGTATATAACCCATTACGATAGTTATCCAATGTAATGTACTTGTGATCATATACCCATGATATGCACAGAGTTATTACTATATATAGTACACGCATTACTATAATCGATATAATACATAAACATACATTACAGATTAAGTATCACTAGTCTGTAACCCGAAATGATATTATATGATTTTCCTACTAGTCTTTATCATATAGGATATTAAATACATAGTATCAGATACCATATATAATATTGTACTATATCTGGTATAGTATATGTATGACATCAATATACTTATATGTAGATTGATATACCGTATGTATCCAATATAACATTAAGTTTAGCAATGTATATCTATATATTATATGATATTAAGCTATAATTTAATGTAATTATAATACAAATAATTAACTATTGATATTCTAATATTGTATAATATATTCTATTATACTATGTTATAATCTATGGTACCTGTATTACTAGATATGTCAGGGTAATATGTAGTTGACACATACACTATACACACTTATAGTTACTATATTGGTATACTATTATTAATTACATACGGATATATATTGGCCATTTGATATCTACCAAATCATGTACTTGTTAAAATATCACTGACAACTGTGTATAGTGTATGTACAATGAATACTATCCTATTAATAATATACTAATTTAATAATATCCCTTATACCAAATAACTATATGTATAATTATGTCAAGGTTATAAATATGATATATCTCTTATATTAACTATAGAGATAAAAACTGCAATGTCTTTAATATATATATCGGATATATATGAGTATAATTACCTATTATCAATAGTCATTATCTTAATCCTATAATAAAACCCTGAATTGGTCTATTGTAACAAGTAATATAATATGTCATATATTAATAGTATTAGATCAGGTATATCATTATAATATGGTATGGTAATACCCATATGTTTACTAATAACATATCTAGATATTAGTGATATCTAGATACTTAGATAAAATATTATGATAAACAATTTATAACGTTGTATGTCCGTCACATCTAGGTTTGTATAACCTGATATTAATATTATATAACATTACTACTAGGATTCAAATAATATATGTAGCTATATATATGCATACTATGAAGTCAATATGTATCTGTATACGTATTAAATTACATGGAATCTTTGCTCTTACTTTAGTATATCCAACAATAAACCACTATTGTATGTGTATATAGTATAATTATCATATATGTGCATAGTATATATTGTCATATATAGCTCTGAATTATATAATTTTCCCATGCATTAGATCTCATGGAAAATATTAAAGGAAGTATTTATTCTGTAATACCCTAATCATGATAAGTTATTAGTATAATCTGGAATATATGTCTGACTATAGTATGTATGCATATATACTGTTATATCTACTATATCATATTGTATATGGTAATACTAGATAGTTTTAATCTCGCCGTCAAATTCTTGGTTGATAATGACTTTGTATATCTACATTTACCCAAATATATTCGTAGACAGTTTATTAAAATATGTGCCTTCTTCACATTATGTATAAACATATAGTATATTGACAAAAATTAGAATGTATAGTTATATAAATACATTATCTAACATAATAAACGTTATAATATAATAATATCATATTATATAGTATAAGATAAATAACTATTAAACAATATGTATGGAACATAAGATAGGCGATCATAGTTAATAAACTATCCAAAGCCATGTGATTGAACTGGGATATGGCTTATGAAATGATAAACTAAAATGAATATACATATTGTTACACATATATCATACATATATCACACACACCTGCTGCAAAAAGTCCAGCTAGGATTGACATGTTTGGTTACCGAATCAATCCATGTCCTGATACCCTGAAAAATGTGTATAATTACGCATTATTCATCAGAATTATGAAACATCAGCAGAATGCGAAGAAGTCATTATACCCATATAAGTATACTCATGTGGGATATGACTATACGTAAATAGTAATAGATACATTATTGTGATTATAGTATTATAGTATATTGGACATATAATACATTATATATAACATCATGTCATATAGTGTAGATGTATGGTCAGATGTGTATATATATAGTGTCTTTCACTTCATATACAATAAGTTATAATTAGTATTGTATATCACCTATAAACATCCCAGTATATAGTGGATAATGCCTATCATACCAATCTAAGTAAGTTATTTATACTCATATGACCATGTCATTTGGTATTGCCATTAACAATTTCAGCGTTCCTACAAGACAAATCATGTCACCCAGGACCGCTATATTATAATCAGTTACTATTCAATAATGGTTATATGTAATACATGATACTCCTACCCATTACTATAACGTGTCTATAACTGATTATAGTATTACCATATACAATAGTATTAGTTATACAGGTATTAACATCAGTTTATACATTGTTTTAAATTAAACCTAGTATATCATAGTTATTACGGATATTATACTAGATATATTTCATTGTAACAATATACTAATATTATAATGTACAGTATATTATTATTAGTATGCTAACTAGCATTATATAGCATATCCCGGCAGGACAAAATAACGTTATCATTGTGAATTAATTATATATGTATACTAACTATATTAATTTAAGTTATATGCATTATATAGAAATCATAAGTCAAATATAACTAACATAATGTATAGTATACACATACAGATATGGTATGTAATTAATTCATATAATATCATAAGAATAACTATGTATGTGTATACCAATAGGTATCCAAATATTATTTAACTATGTCATAATATAATTTGGTATATTGATTATATTATACATGTAACTAGTAATACTAATGTGTTACTACTAATTAAATAGGAATATGGTATACGTATATATTACTACATATTATCTAATATAATACAAATGTAAATATTGATATACCATAATTAATATTTATTCTTACATATGGTAAATAACATAGTGCCACAATCGATATGAATGACAAAGTGCTAGGTTTCTCAATAAAATTAGGCCAAACATGTTATCTATGAATATCAATAGTAATATAGCAGAACCCAGGATTATGCATAACTCCCTTCTTTCATTTGTTGTCTAATCAGGCGTCATATACACAATTTACTCAAAATCCCACCTAAAACCTGGGTTCTGCTAACTCGCCCTCATTAGAGAGGACTGAGACATTTTAAATCTTCAATTAAATATCATAATTCATCTTATAAGGGCCATGATGGCATGATTTCACAATGTCAACGATTTTCATTCATATCAAATATATTGATGATATTACCATAGTTACACATATATGAGAATACCTCGTAATTACATACTACAATATGTGTAAGTGTAATCTCTCAAAGGGAAAGGATGTATAGTAATAACCCTATACATCCTAATTAGAAATATGTTCTTACCATTATATCATACCCTTGTTATATCAATATACTATTAGTTTTATATGTAATTCTATAATATCTGATATGGTATGATCTACTTACAAGTATATCCATATGTACTATAGGGTAGTAAAACATAATAACATTTACAGAGTTTCGAGCTCAAGCCGTCACTAGTGACATGGATCCAGCAGGATCAATTCTCTGGGGCACCCATGGAGAGCCCTATTGAACATCTGGACTCCTTCTTAGAGAAGTGTGACACATTCCGGATTATAGTTGTATATTATATATACATAATACTTATATTATGCCAACATGGACTGTGGCACTCCTATTAGTCAATATGCCAATTAGCAATTACTTTTTATATCTGTCCGATTATTAATAATACCGATGTTATATCACTTGATATTAATTATATTATCATATGTAATTAGTATCCCATATAACATTAGACTAACTATATGTATCGGTGTAGGAAATTATTAGAATATATGATTGTTTGTAGTGTTAATTGTATATTATGGCTACCGATTAAACCTAAATATGGTTATACAGTATATATTTTGGCACATTGATGGAGGATATAATTACACTAAATATACGGTTATATGCATATGATATACCGGGTTATGATGGAGAGGTAATAATAAATAAGTACATAGTATGGTATATAAATACATAAGGTATATGACTATAACTTAGAATTCGATATTGTCTGGTACAAACGATATGATAACATGCATATCGCATATCCTATTCATTTACTAATCTCTTTAACACTGTAATATATTGGACAATGTTAGGTTAACTGATAATACTAGTACCTAATATATATGACCTAGATAATAATAATGCATATAGTGACTGCGATGTTTATCCATATATCCAATATAGATACCCTATGCATTATGTATAATATGTATATCCATAATATAAATAGTTACATGGATATGCATTATGTTATTACCTACTATATTCAATTTACCATATCATTATAATATTATATCCAAATAGTTATGAATTAGTAATGATAAACTGATATCACTAGTATATTTATATAATTGTGATTTATAGTATTATAGAGTTGTTTAATAATGGAATAAATGATAATATATATTATCGTAACTATTTATAGTGCATTATAACTATAAACGTATCACCACGATCACCCCCAGTTTGGATAACAAAATTAGTGTAGGCAATGACCGCTCATTTAATACCAATAATAGTTATAATGTCATATGCTAGCAATTTAATCTAGTATCTATGTGAGTGAGTGTATAAATAGTTATGGGTTACTAATATGAGTTTATTTACCTATCACATATAGCATACATAGAATATTGGGTATATCAGTATATATGGTTATAATGATTTAAGTGGTGACTCGGATATAATTCCTAATATTCCATATTACACCTTAGAATATATACACTCCTAATTACAGGATATTACCATGGTATCCCATACATATGGATATGCAAATGGCATATTGGATATTGGTGTACTAATATATAGTACGGATATACAGTCCTAATATTACCTAATATTACATAGCGTACATGATATCTTGCATCCGGTATATATACTCCATATACAATGACATATAATAGATTATATCCAATTTAAAATATGTACATAGGATTAGTACATATATTTACGAGGCATTAAATTACATTATATCGGGACATATGTACAATAATCTATATAGTCTTTGTAATGTCATATTTGTTACCCTATTTATATATTCTAATAATATCGAACCAGGTATACCTTACATTACAATATTGTATACCTGTTAATATTATCATAATATATCTTATTCGTCAATAGATATATGCTAATAATATATCATGTTATACAAGTAATACGTAACATATTAATATAATACTCATATATAAACATCCATATGTCCCAAAATGTGTCACTATACTATAATAATCGGTAAATCTGTATGGTTATCCAATGTGCAATGATATGGTATTATATATCCTACAGTATTAGCAGTAATTTCATAAAAATATTATATAATATTAAATAGTATATTAATATGATAATATATGCTAGTAATTATGATAGCACCCATATTATCCTATACTGGTATACTATATGTATGTATATATTTACCCGTACACAAGCTATACATGCGTGTATATATTATATATGATAATATCGTCTATACTAATATATGTAGTTACTAATATACACATATGGTACCTAGATAATAACACTAATACCAACTAATGTGTTACCACATTATTTATAATATAATTTGGGTATCCAAATATACATGTTAAGTATATGTGATAACATGTATATCACATATACTTAACATGTGACAGTACTATATCTGAATGCAAACGTTACCACAGAATACTATATGGGTACTATTTATATCATAATATTATATTTGTACAATTATTTAATATTATATATATATATTTGGCATAATATAGATATTACCTCAGAAATAATATGGTATATGTTACAAATAATTATAGATATGTATCATAAGTACATGATAATATATCTATATTATAGTATAGGTAAATATCACTCTATACAATGTATATCACCAACGTACAAGATATTAGGATATTTTGGCCAATACGGTATTACTGTATACATCTGCTATAATTACATATCAATAACTATCTTCTTCTTGGTACAAATCTACCTGGTTTAGCCATGCAGAACCCTATCAACCTCTACGTGCATAATTCTAGTGATATACAAATCAAATAAATTGTATATTCCATTGGTGATATATGTGTATATGTGTTTGTGATATTTGTTATGACATAATATTTGTAATACATGTTAATATGGATATAGATACATATAATTTACCCTATTTGACATATCATAGGGTATTACTATATATATATGGCAATTTAGTATGATGAATAATATGCAATTAGTAATTATTTTTGTGTGCATATCAACTCCCAGCAAAATGGGTATCATATAATCAATGACAAAATTCCTTCTAGAAAAATATCGGCATATAAATATAATCGTAACATACAATATGCTAACATATATATTCATACAATTTGTATCAATATTTGGTATATAAATATTAAATACTATAATGTATACCATATGCTATATAAAGTAATTCTTTCACCTTCCTCCTACCCGGGCATATAGTGTACAATTTAGGCTATTGCTATATCCATTATATACGTATATATAATTATCTATTCTATAAAACAGGACCTTTTTTGAATTTTGTCCCAGTCATATGTCCAGTCATATTGCTTTGTCCCAGTCACCAAAACATGGGTCCCACAATCACGTGCAGGAGAGAAAAAAAATGACCCGCAGCGCACACGCTTTCCAACTCACGTTGGGAGTGGAACTTCGCACAAAGATCAGTAAAATTGGGGGGAACTGAAAATTTTGTGGGAGCTCAATATCTCTCCCTCAACCATGGATCCTCAAATCCCAGAACTCCTGTATCTTCATCCCAGCATCGCCATCCTCAAACCATCAACCCCTCCTCAAACCCCAGACCTCCGGCATCTCCCTCCTGAAACCCCAGACCTCCGGCATCGCCATCCTCAAACACTAGAGGATGCAACGGACTGGATTCACTCTGACGTAGACAAGATAATGAGAGAGAACCGCACTCTTTCGAAGCATGGGTCCCGCAAGCAAGGTTTGAATCGCAGCCATACTCTTTCCAATGCTTGCTTTCCAACGCACTCGGTAGTAGAGACCCGCACAGATCGGTAAAATGGGGGGAAACTCAAAATTTTGGGGGGAAAGATCTCAGTTGGCAGTGCATCACAGTCTCCTCATCCTTTCGTATCAAAAAAGACCGCTTCTTCCTTCAAACCCTCAAAGCCTCACACCCTCTGTTTGTGGTACGACCCTCTTCCTTCCTTTGGTTTGCTTGAATCTGAATGGATCTGTTTGGGCCTTTTTATTTGTGTGTTATTTGGTGTAATCAACGTTTTGATCACACCCTCATTTGACCTGGCTTAAGAGGAAGTTGTGTTGGCCTTGATCTGGGGGAAGAGCAGTTATGCTATTTGTTTTTCTGTTTTTCTTCATCTCGATCTTCTAAATACATGATTTTTTGTGCTGGGTAATCTTCAAAATTTGATTTTTTTGGTGTGGTTTGGATTGGTGTTTGAAGATTCTGTCTGAAACAAAAGTGGGTTTGATCTCATTATTTTTCAGAAAATTATGCAAATGCTTATTTTCAAAGTCCCAACTTTGTTAGATACAAGTAAGATTGGTTTTTTTGTTGATGGGTATGTTGCAGTAAACGGATTGATAGAGAGCATGTGACTTCCAGTTTTTCTGCTTATTTTCAGATCCATTCATCCAAATTCTCTCTATCTCTATATTATGGGTATGTTTCAAGGATATCATTAATCAAAACACATCTTTTCTTTTCAGATTCATCAAAATTCTCTCTATCTCTATCTCTATGAGATCCATTCATCATGTTAACTTCCGGTTGTTATACTACCACTCTATCAAAATTATAGTGCACTATATTTAGACTTGCAATATATTTGAATTATAATTGAGAGAACTAACATCATTTGAATTATATTTAGACGTGCAAATTTAGGCTTCCAAAAAAACTGAAATTCATTCTGCACTATATTTCCAAGAAGGTTGTGTTCATTAATCTCTGTCATTGGTTCGTATTGGTTCGCAGAGATCTGTCGGCTGACGAGGCTGAGAAAGGTGTTCTTGGGGGCTGCCACCGTCGATTTCATTTGGGAGACGAAACTCCCCATCCACTATAAGTATTTGATCAATAAAGCTTTTGGTGAGAGTGATCCCAAAGGTTCTAGCACATGAAGAATGAAATCCATTCTCAACTCTACCAGATGTGGTAACTAAGGCAAGAAAAATTGGAAATTTGGGGGAAGATCAAATTTTTGTTTTAGTTGTTTTGTTGAACTATTAAATTTGATTTGGTGAATTTTTCAGGAATTTTGGATGGAAAAGAAAAGCGGTGGGATTTGCATGTCTATTTCATGTAAAGCATTGGCGATTACGGTGATCAATGATCGGAGATACTAGAATTTTATCCCGACTAAGAATTGTAGCCTCATATTTATTTTTAAAATTGATGGGTCATTATTTTCTGTGAAATTTTTATTTTAGTTGTTTTGTTGAAATATAAAATTTTGATTTGATGAATTTTCTATAATTTTCGATGGAAAAGAAAATCGGTGGTATTTGCATGTCCATTTCATGTAAACCATTGGCGATTACAGGGATCAATGGTCTGAGATACTGGAATTTTATCCCGAATGAGGAATGTAAGTATTAGTTTTGGGTGTATATCAAGTTTAGAAACACATACGCATGCTTGACATTGTGTTTGATAGTACGCGTATATCAATCTGTTTTAAGAATATTAATTTGTGCTTGCAGGATAAAATCAGATCTGTGCCTGTGGAAAAGAAGACAATTGTTAAAAGAAGACATTTGTTGATTCTGGAGTGGCAATCGAGTCCAGCATGATGGCAATACCATTGTATATTTAAATTTAAATTGTGAAAAAGCTGGAATGCCATGGGAAAAGAAGACAATTGTTAGATTTACAACGGTACCAATTTCCACAATTTCTTCAACTATTATATGTTTTTAACATTTTCTTATTTAGTACAATTTAAATTTATATTTTTTTCAGCTATTGTTGATTCTGGAAGCAAGGCCCTGGATTTCTTGGGCTCCTGTAAAATGAGCAATCCAATTCACCCTCTCCTCAACCCACTGAGAAGAATGTGGGTATTAATAATTTAGATTTTTTTTCAAATTTGTGGATGTGTTTGTGATTTTTGTGATGGTTTTTGTTTGTCATAGTTTTCCGGAAATTGAGGTGAATTTATTCAGTATAGGTTGATGCATGACGGGCATGATTGTATATGATCTATTGAAAAAGGTTAAGGTACCTTTTCTAATTTAACAAGCATTTTTTTGATTTAATTGTTGTTCAAGGAGTACCTTTTCTAACATAACTGACTTATTTCCATCAGCTGAAACTTATAAGTTTCATTTTCATTCGTTTTTGCAGTTTGGTTTAATTGGTGAATTTCTGTTAAACTTTCATTGTTGTTGAAGGAGTAAATACTACATACATGCATAACCAAATGCAATTTAATGCTCTTCTTTCCTTATAACTTCATTTGATCATGGCATGTGAGTCCTATTCATATGCTTTCTCTTATGCTTGACTTTCACATGGGTGTTGGTAATACTAAGCAAGTTCCCTTCTTGCTTCCCTTTATTGAATTTTCTTATGTTGGGGTCAACATACCAAGGTTCTTTTATTAGTGCTTATGGAAACTATTTCTACTTCTGGAATTCTTGGTATACTTAAAGTTTGTTTGAATTCTTGACAATGCAATGAATTCTTAAAAATAAAGACTAAGTAAAATCCAATGCAATGAATTCTTAACATTCAAGCATGTACAGATACAAATACACATTTTGTGGCACATTTTGTTCTATGTGCATCCAAAAAAATTCAGTATATTGCACCAATTTTTTTACATACTGGAAAACCACATCTATAGAGTTTAAGGCTTATAGAGTTGTTGAAATTTGGACTTTTTTAACATACTGAAAATGCCTGTAGAGTTTAAGGCCTATAGAGTTGTTGAAATTTGGATTTTTCAGGTATGTTGAAAATGCACAAAATGCACAGGTTGGATTTGTTGCACATTTTGTTGTACGTTTTTTTCTATGTGCATCCAAAAAAATTCAGTATGTTGCATCAAAATTTTTGAACATACTGGAAAACCACAAAAGTATCCAGGTTTTTGTGTGGAGCTTCTAATGCATCCAAAAAAGTTGATTTGCAGTAGGCTATAATTTTTCCGTTGTATCTTAATACGTAGTTCTGTGTTGACAAGCACTCTTCAGTTCCTCTCATGACTATGTTTTAAGTGAACTTGCTACAGATTTTATGCATTCACATTGTTTTGACTTTACTTGCAGTTGTTTATGTGTAAATTTTGATTTCATTCTGATTTAGGTTTATGAGATTTCATGCGTTCAGATTGTTCCAATTTATTCACTTGCATTTGTTTATGAGTAAATTGTGATTTCATTCTGATTTAGGTTTAAACATATACAAACTTTAGTAATTAACATATGGTTGGGTAAAGCTTTTGTTGTCTACTATTTCACTAAATGTGTATTCCAATAAGCTTATTTATATATTTCTGTCATTCTATTGTAGTTTCAAAGAAATCGATCGATGTATGTCATAGAGGTCTGATCTTCAACTTTGATCTTAGTAATTCCATCTTCTATTGCATGTTCTCATGATTTTTGTGTGTGTGGATGATTTCTGTGAGGTGAGCAGCGTGGGGTATTTGGGCATTTATCAAAATTTTATCTTGATCATTTTTTACATCAAGATGACAATGTGGTGCATGTCTTTAGATAACCTTAATATCAAATATTATGCAGTTACAAACTATTGTGGCAGTAGCTTTTGATTTGACCACATATGTTTAGAGTTCTGTTCTTTTGAGTTCATATTCGGTTTATGTTCCCATATTTCAATCTCAAAAAAATTCAATCTAAAAAAAATTGAGATTCCCATATTCAGTTTTTAGTTCATATTTCAGTATATGTTCCCATATGTCAACAACAACAGGGAAGTTCTTATTGGTGCCTTACGAGACCTGCAGAAGGCAAATGAGCTAGCTCAACAGAAGGCAAATGTTTCAGTCCTCTTTCCATTGCTTACTTGATGTGCTCAACATAGATCTTTCTCTTTCCATGTTAATTTCCTCAGGCAAGGTTATATATGGCAATTGCTTTGCTTTGTTTAATTGGCATTCTTCTCTGTTTTCCACATATATGTATATGCAATGCAATAATGAGAAAATTAGAAAGAAATGTGATAAGAAAAAATCCGACAACTAAACATTAGTTTTTGTATGCATGTACCTGTGAAATGTTAATAGTTTATATATAGGTATAGATTGATTTTCTTATCGTGGTAAAGAGGAAATAGTGGATTAATATACATGAACACATATGGGATATCGAAGTGAATTTATCTTATCAGTTTAACTAAGGGATTTTGAACTATATGCTTTTGCAATATTACGTAATATTATTAAATGTTCATTTCATCGGCATCATTTGGTCAGATCTTAAGCTAAGAGAAAGAGGAAGCAAACAACTAAACACTCGAGTCATTTGAACATATATACAGAAAATATTTCACAAAATTTCTAACTCCCCAGTATAACATAAAGCTCCATTATATGTATTGCTTAATTTGTTGGAATTCATGCAGGCAAGTGGAGTTTGTGATCAGTTCCCAAAGACACTGATGATTGAGGAGATATTTAAATTGACTGTTGGGGAGATGATCCGACTGGAAAACCGAGGAGTGTTATGCATGGCTTCAAAGACAAATTATGGGATCATCTTCTGGTTATTGTCTTTGCCCTTGCGTGATGCCTACGAAGAAATATGGAGGTTTTGTTTCAGTCCTCTTTCCATTTCTTACTTGATTTGTGCAATTGTAATGATGTGTTGGATTTTTGTCGCATAACAATGTAATGTAAATTTACGGTCAATGAAATAATTTATCATCTTTTTATTTTGCATGTTTGATTAAAACTGGTTATGTGAAAATTAGGCCGATGTTTTTATTACTCCATTGACATAAAATTGTTTTGCCTATCGTAATCAATGGTTTGCTTACTCTGCAATTGACCTACTATGTGTCCCTTACTCTACCAGTTCCCCAAATCTGGGACCATTATTAACAGTAAGAAGCAATGGAGGGCTGAACCAAATGTGCACTGGAGTAAGATCATTTTCATTTCTTTTCTTTACCTCCTTTTTCTTTGGGAAGTATTCATTCTTATCACAAGTTTTAATTTTTTTTCACAGGCCATCACATGGTGTTTGTCTTAAGTACAGAAAAACATAATAGGAAGCCTATTTACCCCATGTGATCACAAACATACGCTTTCATTTATCGGAACAATGAATTATTAATTTACCTATTTCTTGAGATTTTTATTGTAGTTCATCAGTATCTACATGTTTTACTGGTTTGTTTCTTTTTGTTACTGGTTTGTAGGTTGGGATTGCGTATAATTTTTTTCACCTTGGCAATCAAACATAGACATCAATTTTGATGTAAGGGAAAAAATAGAGAAAAAAATTCATTTAGCATGGAGGAATGATGTTGACGACCACAAATCATACTCATATCATTTCAATTTACACTGAACACGACGACTTTGTGAAGCACTCTGCATTAAGGTTTTCATCGATTGTGATGAAAAGAAAAGTTCTTGGTTTTGTGTATGCAAGTTTGGCATTGTTGAAGGAGTTATTTCTTTCTGAAGCCAACACTGTATTGTCTTCAACTTGAAAAATGATGCACCAGCGACTGGACTATAAATTGAAGTAATTTCACATCAGCTTTAGGAATACACCAAAAATTACTGATATGTCATTTTACAAAATTCGTAATACGAGAAGAACCTGTAGAGATGACGAGAGCTTTAGCTGTATGATTGAAGTTTAATCATGCAGATGGCAGCATCCGAACACTAGCTAACTGAACCAACTTCTCTTCTGCATCTTCAGGGACCTCTTCACACTCTGCATCCTTGCCTTTTTTGCCTTTCTTAGAGAGATGTAGTTTAAAAACTATTCAAGGGTTCTCCTTAATTTTGCTCAATTTTGTATTTTTCACGATTTATGTGGTTAAAATCTTGATGGGTAGTCGACAATATTTGGAATTATGTTGAAATTACTACTGCACTTGGACTTCAATAGTTTTGGGTTAACAATATGACCTTGAAGAATGGGAAACTGATGCATTGTATTAGGTTGTAATTTGTTAATGGACTACCAACGTGTGATATTTGGAATTGATATGATTATATGGAATTTCTTTTTTAATCATATTCCTGACCCACAAAGTGCGTAACTTTGAAATTGAATGGATAAGACTACTCCATTTGATTCTTAGATGCAATGACATAATTTGTCTTCTTTTTTTTAATGAAGAATGTTGAATATGTTTGTAATTGTTGATTCATATAATTTGAGAATATTCTATAATACCTAAGTTTGTGTATTTTAAACCAGTTTGGAGCTACAAATCCATGTCATGGGTAAGCAACATCAAGTCAGATTCGCACAATTTTGAAGTGAGTTTTTGGTTCAGTGAAGGAATTTTATATGTTATTGCTGATGATTATTTGAAATTCCCTCTTCTCGGGCTTGAACAATGGAAAAGTAAACCAACCATCCGACGACCGTAGGCTGCCTTCGGGTTGCTTGATTCAGGATGTGCCCAATGGTTACTAAAATGTAATTCACATATTGACACTCTACCAGAATTTTCTCAGATTGTGTCATCTCTGATTCAAGCAATTTACAGGTTTCTTGGGTTGAACACATGGAGGTTGAAGTGAAGAACCAATCTATTGGATTGTTTCGGAACTTAGTCGATTGTGGCATGGCTTTCGGAGCTCAAAGATGGGTCACTACTCTTCAAAGAATGTGAGAGAGGTTCCATTGCTTAATGATGACCGAAGCCAATACCAGGGATCTCACCGGAGGTAAAGTTTTAGACATACCATCAAATTGTGCAGGTAATTAGTGGCTTTACTCATGTGGGCTATTTTCAATTTTAGTGATTCCTACGCCGGTGGGAAAAAGGAGTATTATGAAGCTATCACAAAGGATGCTGATCATTTTCTGCAGCAGTATGTGCCCTTCCAATTGGCAGCAATGGAACACTCTCTCGGGGTTTAACGAAGTCAGGGTTCGATTCATTCCTCACAGGACTGCAGAGCCCGGCCAGCATAACGGCATGGTTCTTAGCACTGCCACTTCTACATGGCTGCCAATGCCATGTCAGAGGGTCTTTCGCTTCTTCAAGGACGAACAAACTCGGCCCCAAGTTTTTGTGACCGTCCGGAAACTTTATCGATGATCGGTTGGAATTTGGGTTTCTAATGAGCAGATCAGGGGTTCGTGGTTCGTTGCTTCTGCTAAGGCAGTAATGCTATCTACTTTATTCATTTATTGTCGATGATCGGTTGTGGTTGTGGTATTTATTTTTGTTTCCATTTGTTCATTTGTTCTGATTGTTTTAATTTTCGAATTTATTCATTTCTTCATTTGATCATTTGATTCGGTCGCAGATGCTACCTTGGGGATGTTGTTGTAAGAAGGTAAGGGGAAAGGAGCCGATTGATTTCATTTGTTCATTTGTTCCGATTGTTTTCATTTTCTAATTTATTCATTTGATCATTTTCTATTTTGTTCATTTGTTCATTTGAGGTAGCAAAGGAGGTAATGGGAAATGAGCAAAGGATGTAAGAAAAAGAAGACACATTTTCTAAAATCTTTTGTTTTCATTTGTTCTGACACATTTTCTAAAGGAGGTAATGAAGTAGTCCGTTTTGCATTGATTTATCAAATTCTTTAGTTCTGAAAAAATAAAGTGCATATTTAAACTTGAAATAATGTAAAATTTATGCAAAACCCATCATTTAATTTCAGATCGCCATGTGCTTAATTGGAATATTTGAAGTATGCGTGTATTATGCTGTATCTAGACTTCTTCCAGTTTCATAATTATATCTCATTAAAGAAAGACCAATGGTAATCTTATTCCTCTGTCTACAAATTTAGGGATAGATAGGTAATGTGACAATTTTTTTGTTTCCTTCCATCGCTACGTTTATATCATTTCATTGATGTTCAGATTGTTGAAACTCATAATTATTGACATAGCAAGCAGAAGGGCAGGTTATTTAGGATCATAATTATATCCTAATTTGCTTGAATTTGTGTTCCTTTATGTAGGGTTGGTTTGTACTTTTATGTGGGATTTGATGTGTGAGAAGAATGGATTGTGGCTTGATGATAGCATCATGAGGCAGGCTATGGGTTTCTTGAGAGAGAGCATTATGAGGCAGGCTAGCACGCATCTCTGTAAGTGGGAATGGATCAATGAGTAAAATGCAAAATAAACAATCTTGAGCAAGTTGGGATCAATAATTTGTAATTTTTGCAAAGAATTGCCCAAAATTGTTTTTTCGTTCAATCTTGAGTAAGTCGGGATCAATAATTGGTAATTTCTGCAAAGAATTGTCCAAAATTGTTTTTTGTATTTTAGACCGAGGAAGCTGGATGTGGAGTTTGTAATTATAAGGGTTTAATTACAAAGCAACTCCGGATTTGGCTTCACTAAGCAGAAAGTGTATCGGATATCATTATTTGAATGTTTCACTCAGATGCTTCCTGGTAAACGGTAAATCGGAGGATTCAAATGCCATTATGGTTTGGATGTTTGGTTTTTGTTATGTTGATGTTGTGATGTTTCTTAAACATTATATCATGTGTTTTTCTTTGCAATGTAATCGGTGTTTTCTCTTGCTAAATATTCCATCAGCCCGACTTCTGCAAATTGTGTGTATCTAGATTCAGTATGTATATTCTAAAATGTCAGGAGAATGATCTTCATTTTAATTATTGGCAAATAGGTGGCTCTTACCTGTTAGTATCATGCAATGTAGAATTTTGTTTCTTTCTGTGTTCCAGACTTCAAGAGCAAGGATATAGTCACTCATTGGCTTATGATATGGGTTGATTCAAGAGCAATGATAAAAATAGGTACACTAAACTAATTTAAGTGGGGTATTTGAAGTCTATAATTGTATTTGTTCACCCCTAAATCACTGAGCAAAAAAGCTTAGTGCTCACTAATATTTAGTGTTTTTGGTGCATGCATTTTCTTTGGTGCAATTTAAACAGCATGCATTTTCTTTAGTGCATGCATTTTCTTATCCCATCAGGATGCATCCATCTATTACTCTGAGTCATGCTATTTTCAGATGTTTGCACTGGAATGTGACTTACTACGTCTGTCCTTTTCCCCCCAGAATTATGGTCACGGGTTTGGTTTGATATAGCTGGGGGGATAATTTACTTAGCCACTGTAGTTGATTTACCAAGTGTGGTGGGGGATCTTTCTAGCAAAGAATTGACTTCTCGGGCTTAATCTATGAATTTCTCATTAAGTCTATAATTTGAAATCAGTATACTACTATTCACAAAAGGGAAGTGGCAAAGTATCAGTTGCTTTTAGTATCTGTTGCAAGAAAAAAACAGTCCATTTGCACTGAAATTATGCAAATTTTGTGGAGTCCTCAACCAATGGTTGTGACCAGGTCCTTAGTAGTTTACTCACAACATAAGGTGGCAAGCTGCTATGTGATTTGAATTTGCATAATTATGAAGTGATGTAATAGTTTTAGGGATGTATCAACTGTTAACCCTGACACATGAGTGGTAATTAGATCTGTGTCTGTTGGTATTTCGAGTTGTCATCACAGGATTTAATAACATGAAGAACATGATTGTATCATATTGATTCTCTTTGGGTCTTTTTTTGTTACACAACTTATATAACTGAAGAATGGATGGCCTTTGTGCAGGTGGAGCCAAATAAGTATGGATTGTTGGCAAACTGGGAAAGGAGTCCACGATGGATGATATATTGGTACAGTACTTAAAGAAGGAAATGGCAACACCGTATAATCGAAAGCAACCTCAGCCTCCAGAATGCACTTTCTTCTAGATTTGTGGGCTGTACTTTGGTGTGTCTTTCCATATGTACCGATTATGTATTACTTACAGCTTCATCAGTAATTTCGGATACAAAAATTCATGATTTATTATGATGCCAGAACAGTGTAAGCTTTGTAATATTAGTGCAGCCAAACTGTCTTAAGATGAAGTATGTTGTATCTGTTGTCAACTTTTCCAACTCCATCAACTTCTTAAGGTTGGTTGTGTAAAAAAAATTCTCAGACATATAAGTAAACTTAATGGGTAAAATGATAGTATGCCCTATTTTTGTGAAATAATTTCGTCGTCTGTGGGTTGGGTCCCATCGCTTGAAAAGATTTTGGTGTTTGTTCAATATAAGTGTACATAGTCCATGGTTCTGGAGCTGATGAGTGCTTATTTAACCATAATATTTCACTATAGTTGTTCCTGCAGGCCAGTGTCGGGAAATTTTTGACATTTCATTGTGGAATCCTGTTTTATGTAGTAGTAGTTCTGAATTATGTAGCAATATATGGTAGCTGCAATTATATTAACCATCATTGTATTTCTAATCTACTACTCGTAAGGTGTTATAATATCATTTTCAGCCGGTTCATCTCTGGGAGTCTTTAGGCTTAACATCAAATGAGAATTCCCTATGGGTAAGTGCTGGTGCTTAAGTAAACTCATGTGTACTTTGTGAGCATGCTTAGATACATGTAGATGTAGCAAATTTTAGAGTGGTACATATGAAGCAATGGTGACAGAACAAGAATTGTTGTATCAAACACATGTTTGGCATGTGTATGGGTTCATGTTAGAAGTTTGTGTTATTTCGGTGCACTTGATTCAGTGATTTTTGGTCTGAAGTTTAGTTAACTCAATTTAAATCATGATGCATTGTTGATGCTGACATCCAGCTTTCCTTTATCTGCTAGAGTTTCCTATTTTGCATATTTATTGCACTGTGCTGGGCCTTTTTGGTGATTGCGGTGTTTTTGGGAGGTGGGGGATCGGGGGGTTGTGTGCATGTGTTGGGTCCCCCTAGCACTTTTTCTTTGAGGTAGCCAGATATTTTTTTCCTTTTAGTTGTTTGTTCTAATCTCTCTTTGGTTTGATACTTGGTGTTTTGTAGTGAGAAGAAGCATACGAGGATGAAGACGAGTGTACAAAAGTTTTGATTTTTGGTATATTCAGCTCATGAATCTTGCTGTGTCGTTTGGAATTTTGTGAAATCTTACCTGAAGGTGGAGCGACATTGGAATTCAAGCTTATGGACAAGCATTAGCAAATGCAAGTTTCCTTAGTACACATTCACGTGGTGGTCTCTCCATTATCTGAGAAATTGAGAAATTGTTATGGTCTGTACATTGTATGTAACGACCACTTTTCGTGGTACGTTGTTCGTGCACGTGCTTTTGTCCGTGCACATGCTTGTTTTAGACTTTGTTTGTTTGTGAACACTTTCGTGTGATATGCCGTTGTGAACGTCTCTGAGAGTATTAAATAGTGGCACTAAATTAGAACGACGTTTCTCGAGTCGTTTTCCACAATTTAAACTTATTCGATGAGACGTGGCGATTTTCACTTTTGACGAGAGACGTTTCTATTTTTAGTTTCGTCGTCCGACGTCGAATTTGAGATCCGTCTTCTTAGTTAGCTCACATTCGTCATCACGATCCGTCTTCTTAGTTTATTTGACCACTTTTATATTTTTAACAAGTTTTATATTATTTTTAATAATTAATTTTTAAATTATTTTCGGCCAAATAAAATTTATTTGAGTTTAAAACGTTTTAAAGAATTTTTGAGGAAATTTCCAGCTCATTTGGACCAAGTCAAATCCTAGGGTGAGTTGGAGAAGTTGAATTTCAAATTTTAAATTATTTTAATATTCTAATTCTATTAGATTTAGCCCTAGACCAAGTCAACCCATCTATACTATATAACCAACCCCTAGGAAGACCTATTTTCGCAAGAAATTAGCCCTAGCCTCTTCCAAAACTCAGATTTGACGTTGCGATGATTCGTCGCAACGTTGCGACGTTCAGCCACCGCACGACCGAAGGAAACGGCCCCGTTCCCCCGCTCTGACCGAAGCCCCGCCCCGTATCCTAGCCGCTCCGCTCGCAGCTGCTCCGCACCGCTCCGTTTCCTCGGTCTGACCGAGGGATTGGCCCGCACCAAGTCGCTCCGCATCGCAGCACAGCGCTCCGCATCGCAGCACAGCGCTCCGCATCCGTCGCCCGCTTGTCGCCCCACTCCGCACCCCGCACGACCGACCCGCTGCTCCGCACCGACCGCTGTTGCAAGCGCTGCAACGTTGCAACGCTGCCCCGCCCCGCATCCAAGCGCCTGACCGAGGCTCCCGACCGGTCTGACCGAAGGAAGCCCTCGCACCAAGCATCGCCCCGCAGCCGCTGCACACCCCAACGTCGCAGCCCCCACATTTTGAGCGCACGACCGACGGATCTCCCCGCATTGGCTGTGTACGACCGAGAGCCACTCGTCGCAACCCCGCATCCGTCGCACCGCTTGCCACCGTGGGCCCCCCAAGTTCTCCAGAGTTATTATGGGTCCCCCAAAGGTCCCTAGGACTACTGTGGGCCCTACCTAGGTGCTTGCTCTTTGAGGATTCGTCGCGTACGACGTCGTCGCACGTCGTAGCCCGTCGTCGCACGTGCGAGCTTTGGAATCTGGAATCATCGCCCGGTCGATTGCTCTGAAATTTCCAGCGAGGAATCTAATTGGAATCTGGACTTGGAGCGCGATCTTTTATTCCAACCCCCGGCGTCGCTACCCGACGCCGGTGTAGCTTTCGCGTCGTGTTGAGGTAACGCTTTGCACCCCTAGGACCCCCAACCCAATTGCATGCTAATCAAGACTCAGTATTTTTAAAGTATTTTTAAATGTTTCAAATTCACTAATCAAGATTAATAATATGGACTTTAGGCCGGTGGACTTGTGCACGTAGGATAATTGTGATTTTGGACTCTCTTGGACGGTGTGCTCAGACGTCGTGCTTGCAGGCAAGTGAAACTTGCCAACTCTTGTGTAGGGCCATGTTTTTAGGCCACTTCCTTGCTTTTAGCGTAAAAGAGACTAGTCAGTGAAATGATAGCAGGCTAGACGCCTACTTGATCTAGTTTGACAACGAAACTAGAACCGTCACCTAAATGATCTAGCTTGACAACGAAGCTAGATCCAACCCTTAAACTTGTCATTCATGCATGCTAAACTGTCACGTTTACTTTTCTTACTTGTACGCTTTACTACTTGTCATGCCATGTCATCCATGCATTGATTGTTGCATCGTAGCACACGCTACAATACTTGTCCTCGTACTACTTGTCCGGCTAGGTGCACCCCTACGCCATACTTGTTTACACACTTCCTGGCTCGTGGTCCAGAAGCGAGCATTCCAAGTTCGGGAGTAAGGCCCTGGCTCGACACACGTGGAGGGGTAGGGATAAACGTTCACTTGAGCTTAGGAGTGGCCTGATCAGCCCTCTAGCCAAAAGACGGAATCTCTGTGCACGAGGTGCTTACTTTTCTTGTCTTGTACTTGTCTTGTGAATTTCATGCCATGCTCGTACTTTACTTCGCTTTACTTTACCTGTTGCACTCATTACTTTAACTGCCATGTCATTGCATCATGCTAGAACTTTTATGTTGCTTTCTTACTTGTACTTTCAGTTTCCTTGCACAAGTCTCTTGTAGACTTGCTGACATGTGCCCCTTGCTCTTTTGGGTGTCACATGTTAGACCCTGAGCCAGAGACCGTTGCTGAGTACGTGATGTGTTGCTGACGCTGAGTCTGAGCCCATGTTTGCCTAGGAGGAGTTTTGTGGACACCGGAGACCTTCCTTGGTGATTTTGCTGAGCTTCTTTTATTTTGGGTTCTGTTGTTAGTTGTTGGTGCGTAGCACCTTTGTTTGTACGCTGTACTTTTGTTGGCCATGTTTAGGCCTTTAGGCTCTCTTTTATTTCAGCCTGTTGGCTTTTTTGCGATGTTGGAATTTATATTTATGGATATTCTGAGATTATTCTTGTGTCTCATTTAATTATCATTATCTTGTTTCGCTCGCATTGCAAGGACCTGCAGTTTTAAATTTGATTGACGCTTATCGGACTTGCAGCTTTATAGCTTCAAGTCTGAGCGGACCTTCTCATGCTTCGCCTCCATATTTTTGGTAAGCGGGGCGTGACAGGTTTTGTTGGTGGCCCATGCAGGTCAGTCTTGCAATTGCGAATTAACGAAACAACGATAATAACAGAATGTCCATCAAATAAATTGCAACATCCGAGTCATAAGCCCTGAGTTTAGTCGTTTTCTTATGACACTAGGTGATAAGAGGACTTAGTTAGACGCCTTTGCTTGTTAGTTAGAGGCCCCTAATTGATAGTTAGGCTCCCTGTCAGCAATTGATCGCCGTAGGAGTTACCCTAGTGGTCCTTGCCTAACCCTGACCATATTAGACTTCTAGGATTTCCTTCGGTCGTTCGCTTTTGGGTTCATCGATTTCGGACCAAGCTGAACGCATTTCTTTACAGTCTAACCTTTAGAAGTCTTAGTGCCTAGTTCCAAATCTTTAGTTGGTCGACCGTAGGAGTTTCCCCGTAGATTCTCCTGATTCATAACCTAGGCATATGAATGTTTTGATCATCCGACCAATTTCCTTGCCTCGATTCACGAGATCGCCCCGTGACGATCGTCGTCAATTTTCAAACATCGCCATTGCAAAACTTGAACCTTCTGAAAGTATTTTTCGATTTCCTCTTTCCCTAAGTTTAAATTTGTTCAAAAGTTTTATATAAATATACTTAACTTTGTACTCCTCGTTGATTTAATTCTTTTTAAACTTTTGGCGAAAATTTTTGAACTCTAGCTTATAATATTTTTCCAGCCTATATTTTTTCGTACCTATGAAAATACATATTTCCTTTCATATATTAATTTCATTCTGAACAGTACTTTTGCTTTGCCCAATTCGATTTGTAATTTTCCTTCTTATTTGTGTTATACGAATGATACGTCGTGTTTACTTTCAAGACACATGGAATTTCAGCTTTCAGCAAGTTGGTCTTTGCTCCTCGTTTTCGCTACTTCAGATTTTTGCAAAATCGCTATTTTCATAACCTCTTCCTTCTTTAGACCCCCTGACTTGATTTTAAAGATTTGCTATTCGACCTTGATAATTCTTATGCTAAATTACTATTATTTTCTTCCGCTCACCATACACGCTATTGGAAAAATTTCTAAACCAAATTGAATCTCAATTATTTTTATGCCCGTATCAGGCTCGTTGTGCTTGTACGCTAAGAGCTTAGTGTAACCAGTTATATTTTTTTGACAAATCCTGATTTCTCTAAAAGAAGTTTCAATATTGATTTTCCATAGCCTAAAAGTTTTGAAAGCATTTAACATGAGTTTAAATCCTTCCGTTACTTGATTTCATTCTTTGACTTTCAAAAACTTTTGACAACATTATATTAAATTACTGCCGTATAATATTTTCAAAAAAATTACGTCTTTAATGTCCGTGCGAATGATTTACTTTTCTTTCTTAATGATTTGCGATAAGCCATTAAAAACATTTTCCCTTATTATGAATTTTCGACTCAAATTTATTTTGAACAACTCGTTTTATCGATCTCCAAATATTTCTTTTCAGACTGGGATTTCAACTTTTGAAGAACGACAGTTTTCAAAATCCACGTATTTTAGCTTACTCTATCCACCATATTTCCCTTTCTGTATCCTATTTAAGCATCACCACATCTCCCTTTCCCACGACCTAAACATCACCATTGAGTCTATGTTTCGTCTAATCAAACTATCTCCTTGTATTCGTCCTAGCTGAACTCGTGCCTATCGATCCTTCCCTCGTCATGCCCTCGACCTCGACCTCCCTCTATTGCTTAGGCTTTAGTGTCCGTCAATGTCTGTGTCAACCCTTAATTGTTAGTAGGCCCTTGGACCTTGTGAAGTAGTCGTAGTGCACGTATCTAAGTTGTGTACGTGGGCTTGAATGAGAATTCCCATAGTATATTGATGTTGCCTATTGAGTGATATATATTTATACTCGGAGTTATTCGTGATGGTGTGAAGTTGTTGTGTGTTAGTAGTTATAGATTTTTGCGAGGATATCTATACTATACTAGGGATGCCTGTGTATATAAGAGTTAGCGTTGAAATATCTAAGTTGTGTATGTAGTAAGAGATACTTATAATGGTTGAAATAAAATGGTTGGTAAAGCTATGTGTATGCTAGTAGTGATAATAATAAGAGTACGTATGGTTAAGAGGGTAGGCCTATTATGTGATCTATATGTTAGCACGTATGAGTGTGTGCTCATATGTGGGTATGTATTGTGTTTAGACGTAAGAAGTTATGTTTTGTTGCTTGACTATATATGTGATATACATATGGTAGTAGGAGTATAATTTTGATTGGTATTGCTTGCTTTTCGGGATATTGCATGCATGCATACCGTGAGGTATACACGACTATTGCACATCTTAATTACGTATGTGTGGATGTGTTAGTATACTAATTATAAGTAGTAGGCTATGGTGTGAATATATATATATATATATAAGTTAAATGTGGGTGTGTCTATACAATGAATACGTATGCATGTATTAGGGAGTGTATTATAATTATACGTGTGCTGATGTCTGTATTATTATTATTATGGTATATAAATTGATTTAACTATGTGGGTGTTACCTGACTAAATATTAAGTGTGATTGACTTATGGTATGCATATGGTTGTATTGGTAGACACATATATAAATATTGGAGTGGTATTAGTATAGGTATGAATGCAGTGTTACGTATATAGAATATTCTAATATATGTATTGAGTCTCACTCAAGCTTGAGTGGGTATACTCTAAGTACATTGAATGTATGTTTGTAGTTTGAATATAGCAATGTTTGATGCATGTAGAGTGATAGGAGTGTTTGTGCCTGGTTGTGTTACGCACATGATTGTGGGTCGCTACACCAGTATATAGTTATAGGTGTTGGTCTTGTGGTATAGCTAATTACTAAGGACTTGCTCGTGTGAACGTACGTGTACTAGCTAAAACTAGGTGTGCAGATGTACTAGTAATGTAATGGTATGATTGGTATGCGTAAATGAAATATTAGCGTGAATGGTTGTGCACCATGCACGGGTAAGTATGTGCTTAGTTATAGGTATTGATGACTACGATATATGTGGTGTGTCGTAAATACAGTTATAGGACCGTACGAGATGTGAATATATGGTGAACTATTTGCATGTATTTGAATGACTATATATTGTGAAACTATAGTAGTGGTGAATATATATATATAATGAAATTTGATTTAAAAATGGTATGGTGTGACTATATGTGCTGAGATGTTGGTATTGGATGAATATTAGAGGGTAGTATACCCTTGATGTTTGTGCATAGGTAGCTATCTATACGTAGAGCAATGATTGTATTGGCTAAGTGTGAGACTATCCTTATATGAGTATCTGAAATATTGTTTTGTGTTTAGGTAAGTAGTAGTTATATAAGGGATGCATGCTTATATATATGGTTGAAATACGTGTATGAGTCTGACTGACTATAATAGGTATAAGTGTATAACGTACGATAATATATATATATACGTGTTGGTAGTGTTAATGTTTGACTACCTAGTGCATACCTAAGCACTTGTAATGACTATACTTGGTTTGAATTATAATGTGGCTCGATTGGGGTAGTTACTAGAGTGACTAGCTATATTAGAAAGTCTGAGGACGGACTTTATTCTAAGGTGGGGAGGATGTAACGACCACTTTTCGTGGTACGTTGTTCGTAAACGTGCTTTTGTCCGTGCACGTGCTTGTTTTAGACTTTGTTTGTTTGTGAACACTTTCGTGTGATATGCCGTTGTGAACGTCTCTGAGAGTATTAAATAGTGGCACTAAATTAGAACGACGTTTCTCGAGTCGTTTTCCACAATTTAAACTTATTCGATGAGACGTGGCGATTTTCACTTTTGACGGGAGACGTTTCTATTTTTAGTTTCGTCGTCTGACATCGAATTTGAGATCCGTCTTCTTAGTTAGCTCACATTCGTCATCACGATCACCCCGATATTTATTTCATAATTTTTGGAGTTTATTTGACCACTTTTATATTTTTAACAAGTTTTATATTATTTTTAATAATTAATTTTTAAATTATTTTCGGCCAAATAAAATTTATTTGAGTTTAAAACATTTTAAAGAATTTTTGAGGAAATTTCCAGCTCATTTGGACCAAGTCAAATCCTAGGGTGAGTTGGAGAAGTTGAATTTCAAATTTTAAATTATTTTAATATTCTAATCCTATTAGATTTAGCCCTAGACCAAGTCAACCCATCGCAACCCCTAGGAAGACCTATTTTCGCAAGAAATTAGCCCTAGCCTCTGTAACGACTACTTTTCGTCGTACGTTGTTCGTGCACGTGCTTTTGGCCGTGCACGTGGTTGTTTTAGACTTTATTTGTTTGTGAACACTTTCGTGTGATATGCCGTTGTGAACGTCTCAGAGAGTATTAAATAGTGGCACTAATTTGGAACGACGTTCCTCGAGTCGTTTTACCACAATTTAAACTTATTCGATGAGACGTGGCGATTTTCACTTTTGACGGGAGGCGTTTCTATTTTTAGTTTCGTCGTCCGACGTCGAAACTGAGATCCTTCTTCTTAGTTAGCTCACATTCGTCATCACGATCACCCCGATATTTATTTTATAATTTTTGGAGTTTATTTGACCACTTTTATAATTTTTACAAGTTTTATAATATTTTTAATAATTTATTTTTAAATTAATTTCGGCCAAATAAAATTTATTTGAGTTTTAAACGTTTTAAATAATTTTTAAGCCAATTTCCAGCTCATTTGTACCCGGTCAAATTCTAGGATGGGTTGGAGAAGTTTAAATTCAAATTTTAAATCTTTTTGAACTTCTAATCCTATTAGATTTAGCCCTAGACCAAGTCAACCCATCTATACTATATAAGCAACCCCTAGCAAGACCTATTTTCCAAAGAAATTAGCCCTAGCCTCTTCCAAACTTGAAATTGGACGTTGCGACGATTCGTCGCAACGTTGCGACGTTCAGCCACCGCACGACCGAAGGAAATTGCTCCGTTCCCCCGCTCAGACCGAGGCCCCGCTCCGCACCGACCCCCCGCTTGTCGCCCGCTCGTCGCCCCGCTCCGCAGCGTGTCTGACCGATCGCCCCGCCCGCTGTGACCGAGCGCCCAAGCTTGCAACGTTGCAGCCCCGCCCCAAGCGCACGACCGACCCGTTCCTAGTGTCTGACCGAAGAAAGCTCTCGCACCACAGCCGCCCGCAGCCGCTGCACGCCCCAAGCGCCGTTCCTAGTGTCTGACCGAGCCAAGTCCCTGCACCGAGGCTGTACGACCGAGAGCCACTCGTCGCAACCCCGCATCCGTCGCACCGCTTGCCTCCGTGGGCCCCCCAAGTTCTCCAGAGGTATTGTGGGTCCCCCATAGGTCCCTAGGACTACTGTGGGCCCCACCAAGGTGCTTGCTCTTTGAGGATTCGTCGCGTACGACGTCGTCGCACGTCGTAGCCCGTCGTCGCACGTACGAGCTTTGGAATCTGGAATCGTCGCCCGAGTTGATTGCTCTGAAATTTCCAGCGAGGAATCTAATTGGAATCTGGACTTGGAGCGCGATCTTTCATTCCAACCCCCGGCGTCGCTACCCGACGCCGGTGTAGCTTTCGCGTCGTGTTGAGGTAACGTTTTGCACCCCTAGGACCCCCAACCCAATTGCATGCTAATAAAGACTAAAAATCAGTATTTTAAAGTATTTTAAATATTTTAGCAATCACTAATCAAGATTAATAAAATGGATGTAGGCCGGTGGACTTGTGCACGTAGGAATCGTGACTTTGGACTCGTTGGACGGTGTTTCCTTGACGTGATAGTTGCAGGAAAGTGAAACTTGCCAAACCTTGTTTAGGGCCATGTTTTTAGGCCACTTAATTGTTTTTAGCGTAAAAGAGACTAGTCAGTGAAATGATAGCTGGCTAGGCGCCTACTTGATCTAGTTTGACAACGAAACTAGATCCGTCACCTAAATGATCTAGTTTGACAACGAAGCTAGATCCAACCCCTTAAAATTGTTGTTCATGCATGCTAAAATGTCACGTTTACTTTCTGTACCTGTACGCTTTACTTTAACTGCCATGTCATGTCATCCATGCATTGAATGTTGCATCCGTAGCACACGCTACATACTTGTACTTGCTTCTCCCGGGCTAGGTGCACCCCTATGCCATACTTGTTAAAGACACTTCCTGGCTCGTGATCCAGAAGCGAGCATTACCGTTCGGGGGTAAGGCCCTGGCTCGACACACGTGGAGGGGTAGGGTTGAGCGACCACTCAGCGTAAAAGTGTGCCCGTACAACCTCTTTAGCTGTAAGGCGTGAACTCTGTGCACGAGGTGCTTACTTTTCTTGTCTTGTACTTGTCTTGTGAATGGCATGCCATGCTCGTACTTTGCTTTACCTTACTTTACCTGTTGCACTCATACTTTAACTGCCATGTCATTTGCATCATGCTAGAACTGCTAGGTTGCTTTACTTTCAGTTTCACTTGCACAAGTCTCTTGTAGACTTGCTGACATGTGCCCCTTGCTCTTTTGGGTGTCACATGTTAGACCCTGAGCCAGAGACAGTCGTTGCTGAGTACGTGATGTGTTGCTGACGCTGAGTCTGAGTCCATAATTGCCCAGGAGGATTTTGGTGGACACCGGTGACCATTCTTTGAGTCTTTGTTGAGCTTTATTTTGTTTTAGGCCTTTTGTTAGTTTTTGGTGCGTAGCACCGTCGTTTGTACTTTGTACTTTTGTTGGCCATGTTTGGGCCTTCAGTCTCTTTTTCTTTTAGCCTGGTGGCTTTTCTGCGATGTTGGAAACTTATTTTATGGATATTCTGAGATATTTCTTTTGTCTCATTTCATTATTATTATCTTTGTTTCGTTAGCGTTGCAAGGACCTGCAGTTTTAAATTTGATCGACGCTTATCGGACTTGCAGCTTTGCAGCCTCAAGTCTGAGCGGACCTTCTCACGCTTCGCCTCCATATTTTTGGAAAGCGGGGCGTGACAGGTTTTGTTGGTGGCCCATGCAGGTCCAGTCTTGCAATTGCGAATTAACGGAACAACGATAATAACGGAATGTCCATTAAATAAATTGCAACATCCGAGTTATAAAGCCCCGAGTCTAGTCGCTTTCTTAGGACACTAGGTGATAAGAAGGCTTAGTTAGACGTCTGTGCTTGCTAGTTAGAGGCCCTGACTGTAGTTAGACTCCCTTTTAGCAATTGATCTAATCGTCGTAGGAGTTACCTTAGTGGTTTTTGCCTAACCCTGACCATGTTAGACCTCTAAAATTTTCCTTCGGGCGTTCGCTTTCGGGTTCATCGATTTCGGACCAAGCTGAACGCATTTCTTTACCGTATAACCTTTAGAAGTCTTAGCGCTTAGTTTTTAATCTTTAGATGGTCGACCGTATGAGTTCCCCGTAGACTCTTCTGATCCATATCCTAGGTATATGTATGATTTGATCATCCGACCAATTTCCTTGCCTCGATTCACGAGATCGCCTCATGACGATCGTCGTCCATTTTCGAACCTCTCCAATATGAACTTTGAAACTCTTGAAAGTATTTTTCGACTTCCTCCTTTCCGAAGTCTAATTTTGAACCAAATCTCAATGCATGTATACTTATACTTCATCCCCCTTCGTTGATTTAAATTTTTAAAAACGTTGTCGGAATTTCTGAATGCTAGTTTATAGCATTTTCCCAGCCTATGTTTTCGTACTCATGTCGTCTTTTCATATATTAATTTTATTCTGAACCGTACTTTTATTTTGCTCAGTTCGATTTATAATTTTCCCTCTTATTTATGCCATTTGGATAATACTTCGTGTTTACTTTTAATATACTTTTCAAGTCACATGGAATTTCAGATTTCCGCAAGTTGGTTTTTGCTCGTCGTTCTCACTATTTCAGATTTTTGCAAAATTACTATTTTCATAACCTCTTCCTGCTCTAGACCCTCCCTGATTTGATTTTAAAGATTTGCTATTCGATCCTGATAATTCTTATGCTAAGCTACTACCATTTTCTTTCCGCTCACCATGCACGCTTTTAGAAAAATTCTAAACCAAATTGAATTTCAACTATTTTTATATCCGTGCCAGACTTGTTGAGCTCGTATATTAAGAACCTTGCGTAAATCAGTTTTTTTTCATTTCTGGCAAACCCTGGTTCTCTAAAAGCAGTTTCAAATTGATCATTTTAAAATTTTCCATAGCCTAAAGTTTTGAAGCATTTAACATGAGTTTAAATTCTTCCGTTACTTGATTTCATTCTTTGACTTTCAAAAACTTTTGACAACATTATATTAAATTACTAACGTATAAGATTTCTAAAACCTCGTCCTTAATATTCGTGTAAATGATTTTACTTCCTTTTACATTGATTTTATATAAACCAATAAAATATTTTCTCTTATTATGAATATTCGACTCAAACTTATTTCAACTCGCTTTATCGATCTTCAAATATTTTATACAGATGAGGAATTCCAATTTTTTGAAGTACAACAGTTTTCAATTTTGCGTATTTTAACTCATGCTATTTACCCTATTTTCTTTTTCCCCTCCTATATAAGCATCACTACATCTCCCTTTTCCCTCAACCTAAACATCACCATTGAGTCAATGTTTCGTCTAACCAAGCTGTCTCCTTGTATTCGTCCTATCTGAACTCATGCTTATCGATCCTTCCCTCGTCACGCTCTCGACCTCTCTTTATTGCTTAGGCCTTAGGGTCCTTCAATGTCTGTGTCAACTCTTAGTTGTTAGTAGGCCCTTGGACCCTTGTGAGGTTGTCGTGGTGCACGTACCTAAGTTGTGTACGTGGGCTTGAATGAGAATTCCCATAGTATATTGATGTTTGCCTATTGAGTGATATATATATATATATACTCGGAGTTATTCGTGATATTATGAAGTTGTCGTGGGTTAGGAGTTATAGATTTTTGTGTGGATAGCTATACTATACTAGGGATGCCGGTGTGTGTTAGAGTTAGCGTTGAAATATCTAAGTTGTGTATGTAGTTAGAGATACTTATAATGGTTGAAATAAATGATTGGTAAAGCTATGTGTATGTTAGTAGTGATAATAATAAGAGTACGTATGGTTAAGAGGGTAGGCCTAATATGTGATCTATATGTTAGCACGTATGAGTGTGTGCTCGTATGTGGGTATGTATTGTGTTTAGACGTAAGTAGTTATGTTTTGTTGCCTGAGTATATAGGTGATATACATATGGTAGTAGGAGTATAATTTTGATTTGTATTGCTTGCTTTTCGGGATGTTGCATGCGTGCATACCGTGAGGTATACACGACTATTGTACATCTTAATTATGTATGTACATAGGTGTTGGTGTACTAATTATAGGTAGTAGGCTAGGGTGTGAATATATGTTACATATGTATGACTATACGGTGAATGTTTGTGCTAGGGTGGGTATTATAAATATATGTGTGCTGATGTCTGTATTACTATTATTATGGTGTATAAAATGATTGAACTATGTAAGTATTACCGGACTAATATTAAGTGTGATTGACTATGGTATGTATATGGTTGTAGTGGTAGGCATATATATAAATATTGGAGTGAAATTGGTATAGGTATGAATGCCGTGTTACGTATATAGAATATCCTGATATGTGTATTGAGTCTCACTCAAGCTTGAGTGGGTAAACTCTAAGTATATTGAATGTATGTTTGTAGTTTGAATATAGCGATGTTTGATGTATGTATAGTGATAGGAGTGTTTGTGCCTGGTTGTGCTACACACATGATTGTGGGTCGCTACGCCAGTATATAGTCATAGGTGCTGGTCTTGTGGTATAGTTATTTACTAAGGACTTGTTATGTGAACGTATGTGTACTAGCTAAATTAGGTGTGTTTGTGTGCTAGTTATACAATGGCATGATTGGTGTATGTAAATGAAATGTTAGCGTGTATGGGTGTGCACCATGCACGGGTAAGTATGTGCTTAGTTATAGGTATTGATGACTATGGTATATGTGGCGTGTCATAAATATAGTTATAGGACCGTACGTGATGTGAATATATGGTGAACTATTTGTATGTATTGAATGACTATATATTGTGAAATTATAGTAGTGGAGAATGTATATTAGATATAGTGAACTTGATTTAATAATGGTATGGTGTGACTATATGTGTTGAGATGCTTGGTATTGGATGAATATTAGAGGGTAGTATACCCTTGATGTTTGTGCATAGGTAGCTACATATAGGTAGAGCGATGATTGTATTGGCTAAAGCGTGAAACTATCATTATATAAGTATCTGAAATATTGTTTTGTGATTAGGTAGGTAGTAGCTATATAAGGGATGCATGCTTATATATATGATTGAAATACGTGTATGAGTCTGACTGACTATAATAGGTATAAGTGTATACGTACGTGAATGTATATATATATATATACGTATTGGTAGTAATAATGTTTGACTACCTAGTGCATATATGAGCACTTGTAATGACTATACTTGGTTTGAAATATAATGTGACTTGATTTGGGGTAGTTACTAGAGCGACTAGCTATATTAGAAAGTCCGAGGACGGACTTTATTCTAAGGTGGGGAGGATGTAACGACCACTTTTCGTCGTACGTTGTTCGTGCACGTGCTTTTGGCCGTGCACGTGGTTGGTTTAGACTTTATTTGTTTGTGAACACTTTCGTGTGATATGCCGTTGTGAACGTCTCGGAGAGTATTAAATAGTAGCACTAATTTGGAACGACGTTCCTCGAGTCGTTTTACCACAATTTAAACTTATTCGATGAGACGTGGCGATTTTCACTTTTGACGGGAGGCGTTTCTATTTTTAGTTTCGTCGTCCGACGTCGAAACTGAGATCCGTCTTCTTAGTTAGCTCACATTCGTCATCACGATCACCCCGATATTTATTTTATAATTTTTGGAGTTTATTTGACCACTTTTATAATTTTTACAAGTTTTATAATATTTTTAATAATTTATTTTTAAATTAATTTCGGCCAAATAAAATTTATTTGAGTTTTAAACGTTTTAAATAATTTTTAAGCCAATTTCCAGCTCATTTGGACCAGGTCAAATTCTAGGATGGGTTGGAGAAGTTTAAATTCAAATTTTAAATCTTTTTGAACTTCTAATCCTATTAGATTTAGCCCTAGACCAAGTCAACCCATCTATACTATATAAGCAACCCCTAGCAAGACCTATTTTCCAAAGAAATTAGCCCTAGCCTCTTCCAAACTTGAAATTGGACGTTGCGACGATTCGTCGCAACGTTGCGACGTTCAGCCACCGCACGACCGAAGGAAATCGCTCCGTTCCCCCGCTCAGACCGAGGCCCCGCTCCGCACCGACCCCCCGCTTGTCGCCCGCTCGTCGCCCCGCTCCGCAGCGTGTCTGACCGATCGCCCCGCCCGCTGTGACCGAGCGCCCAAGCTTGCAACGTTGCAGCCCCGCCCCAAGCGCACGACCGACCCGTTCCTAGTGTCTGACCGAAGAAAGCTCTCGCACCACAGCCGCCCGCAGCCGCTGCACGCCCCAAGCGCTGTTCCTAGTGTCTGACCGAGCCAAGTCCCCGCACCGAGGCTGTACGACCGAGAGCCACTCGTCGCAACCCCGCATCCGTCGCACCGCTTGCCTCCGTGGGCCCCCCAAGTTCTCCAGAGGTATTGTGGGTCCCCCATAGGTCCCTAGGACTACTGTGGGCACCACCAAGGTGCTTGCTCTTTGAGGATTCGTCGCGTACGACGTCGTCGCACGTCGTAGCCCATCGTCGCACGTACGAGCTTTGGAATCTGGAATCGTCGCCCGAGTTGATTGCTCTGAAATTTCCAGCGAGGAATCTAATTGGAATCTGGACTTGGGGCGCGATCTTTCATTCCAACCCCCGGCGTCGCTACCCGACGCCGGTGTAGCTTTCGCGTCGTGTTGAGGTAACGTTTTGCACCCCTAGGACGCCCAACCCAATTGCATGCTAATAAAGACTAAAAAATCAGTATTTTAAAGTATTTTAAATATTTTAGCAATCACTAATCAAGATTAATAAAACGGATGTAGGCCGGTGGACTTGTGCACGTAGGAATCGTGACTTTGGACTCGTTGGACGGTGTTTCCTTGACGTGATAGTTGCAGGAAAGTGAAACTTGCCAAACCTTGTTTAGGGCCATGTTTTTAGGCCACTTAATTGTTTTTAGCGTAAAAGAGACTAGTCAGTGAAATGATAGCTGGCTAGGCGCCTACTTGATCTAGTTTGACAACGAAACTAGATCCGTCACCTAAATGATCTAGTTTGACAACGAAGCTAGATCCAACCCCTTAAAATTGTTGTTCATGCATGCTAAAATGTCACGTTTACTTTCTGTACCTGTACGCTTTACTTTAACTGCCATGTCATGTCATCCATGCATTGAATGTTGCATCCGTAGCACACGCTACATACTTGTACTTGCTTCTCCCGGGCTAGGTGCACCCCTATGCCATACTTGTTAAAGACACTTCCTGGCTCGTGATCCAGAAGCGAGCATTACCGTTCGGGGGTAAGGCCCTGGCTCGACACACGTGGAGGGGTAGGGTTGAGCGACCACTCAGCGTAAAAGTGTGCCCGTACAGCCTCTTTAGCTGTAAGGCGTGAACTCTGTGCACGAGGTGCTTACTTTTCTTGTCTTGTACTTGTCTTGTGAATGTCATGCCATGCTCGTACTTTGCTTTACCTTACTTTACCTGTTGCACTCATACTTTAACTGCCATGTCATTTGCATCATGCTAGAACTGCTAGGTTGCTTTACTTTCAGTTTCACTTGCACAAGTCTCTTGTAGACTTGCTGACATGTGCCCCTTGCTCTTTTGGGTGTCACATGTTAGACCCTGAGCCAGAGACAGTCGTTGCTGAGTACGTGATGTGTTGCTGACGCTGAGTCTGAGTCCATGATTGCCCAGGAGGATTTTGGTGGACACCGGTGACCATTCTTTGAGTCTTTGTTGAGCTTTATTTTGTTTTAGGCCTTTTGTTAGTTTTTGGTGCGTAGCACCATCGTTTGTACTTTGTACTTTTGTTGGCCATGTTTGGGCCTTCAGTCTCTTTTTCTTTTAGCCTGGTGGCTTTTCTGCGATGTTGGAAACTTATTTTATGGATATTCTGATATATTTCTTTTGTCTCATTTCATTATTATTATCTTTGTTTCGTTAGCGTTGCAAGGACCTGCAGTTTTAAATTTGATCGACGCTTATCGGACTTGCAGCTTTGCAGCCTCAAGTCTGAGCGGACCTTCTCACGCTTCGCCTCCATATTTTTGGGAAGCGGGGCAAGACAGCCTCTTCCAAAACTCAGATTTGACGTTGCGACGATTCGTCGCAATGTTGCGACGTTCAGCCACCGCACGACCGAAGGAAACGGCCCCGTTCCCCCGCTCTGACCGAAGCCCCGCCCCGTATCCTAGCCGCTCCGCTCGCAGCTGCTCCGCACCGCTCCGTTCCCTCGGTCTGAACGAGGGATTGGCCCGCACCAAGTCGCTCCGCATCGCAGCACAGCGCTCCGCATCCGTCGCCCGCTTGTCACCCCGCTCCGCACCCCGCACGACCGACCCGCTGCTCCGCACCGACCGCTGTTGCAAGCGCTGCAACGTTGCAACGCTGCCCCGCCCCGCATCCAAGCGCCTGACCGAGGCTCTAGACCGGTCTGACCGAAGGAAGCCCTCGCACCAAGCATCGCCCCGCAGCCGCTGCACACCCCAACGTCGCAGCCCCCACATTTTGAGCGCACGACCGACGGATCTCCCCGCATTAGCTGTGTACGACCGAGAGCCACTCGTCGCAACCCCGCATCCGTCGCACCGCTTGCCACCGTGGGCCCCCCAAGTTCTCCAGAGTTATTGTGGGTCCCCCAAAGGTCCCTAGGACTACTGTGGGCCCCACCTAGGTGCTTGCTCTTTGAGGATTCGTCGCGTACGACGTCGTCGCACGTCGTAGCCCGTCGTCGCACGTGCGAGCTTTGGAATCTGGAATCGTCGCCCGGTCGATTGCTCTGAAATTTCCAGCGAGGAATCTAATTGGAATCTGGACTTGGAGCGCGATCTTTTATTCCAACCCCCGGCGTCGCTACCCGACGCCGGTGTAGCTTTCGCGTCGTGTTGAGGTAACGCTTTGCACCCCTAGGACCCCCAACCCAATTGCATGCTAATCAAGACTAAAATCAGTATTTTTAAAGTATTTTTAAATTTTTCAAATTCACTAATCAAGATTAATAATATGGACTTTAGGCCGGTGGACTTGTGCACGTAGGATAATTGTGATTTTGGACTCTCTTGGACGGTGTGCTCAGACGTCGTGCTTGCAGGCAAGTGAAACTTGCCAACTCTTGTGTAGGGCCATGTTTTTAGGCCACTTCCTTGCTTTTAGCGTAAAAGAGACTAGTCAGTGAAATGATAGCTGGCTAGACGCCTACTTGATCTAGTTTGACAACGAAACTAGAACCGTCACCTAAATGATCTAGCTTGACAACGAAGCTAGATCCAACCCTTAAACTTGTCATTCATGCATGCTAAACTGTCACGTTTACTTTTCTTACTTGTACGCTTTACTACTTGTCATGCCATGTCATCCATGCATTGATTGTTGCATCGTAGCACACGCTACAATACTTGTCCTCGTACTACTTGTCCGGCTAGGTGCACCCCTACGCCATACTTGTTTACACACTTCCTGGCTCGTGGTCCAGAAGAGAGCATTCCAAGTTCGGGGGTAAGGCCCTGGCTCGACACACGTGGAGGGGTAGGGATAAACGTTCACTTGAGCTTAGGAGTGGCCTGATCAGCCCTCTAGCCAAAAGACGGAATCTCTGTGCACGAGGTGCTTACTTTTCTTGTCTTGTACTTGTCTTGTGAATTTCATGCCATGCTCGTACTTTACTTCACTTTACTTTACCTGTTGCACTCATTACTTTAACTGCCATGTCATTGCATCATGCTAGAACTTTTATGTTGCTTTCTTACTTGTACTTTCAGTTTCCTTGCACAAGTCTCTTGTAGACTTGCTGACATGTGCCCCTTGCTCTTTTGGGTGTCACATGTTAGACCCTGAGCCAGAGACCGTTGCTGAGTACGTGATGTGTTGCTGACGCTGAGTCTGAGCCCATGTTTGCCTAGGAGGAGTTTTGTGGACACCGGAGACCTTCCTTGGTGATTTTGCTGAGCTTCTTTTATTTTGGGTTCTGTTGTTAGTTGTTGGTGCGTAGCACCTTTGTTTGTACGATGTACTTTTGTTGGCCATGTTTAGGCCTTTAGGCTCTCTTTTATTTCAGCCTGTTGGCTTTTTTGCGATGTTGGAATTTATATTTATGGATATTCTGAGATTATTCTTGTGTCTCATTTAATTATCATTATCTTGTTTCGCTCGCATTGCAAGGACCTGCAGTTTTAAATTTGATTGACGCTTATCGGACTTGCAGCTTTGTAGCTTCAAGTCTGAGCGGACCTTCTCACGCTTCGCCTCCATATTTTTGGGAAGCGGGGCGTGACATTGTAAGAGATAGGAGACCATATTTACGGAACAACAAAATTCAAATACACTTTGTGGTCTGTACATTGTAATAAATAGATTTCATAACAAATTTCACATCATACAGACAGAGTCTGATCATACAGATTTGACCTCTTCATTGAGCCTCTTAAAGAAATTTGACAATGTCCTTCAACATATTTTTTATTTTTGGCGAGAAATTGTTGTCTCCCTTACGGGGGTTAAAGCTTTGATAAGCTCATCAATTAAGCTACATGATGGATCAAAAGCTCTGGGAATAAACTATGTATTACTATCATTTTGGAACCAGTATAGGAAACATCACCCTCTAAAAATATTTGCTTGAAAAAATTAAACATTTGCATGAAAAAAATATGATTCTTGAAGAAGAAGCCGCAATTCATCAAAGGACATGATTCTTCATATTACATACAATTTCCCTCACATGCAATCATCAGACATCACATATTAAGCAAACAACATGGTTCTTCTATTTTTTGCAGCAGTTGAAGTGTGACGAGAAGCCTACAAATCCAAGCCAAATGTCATGGTGGTTAAAGTAAGTTGCAAATTGGATAATGTAAAGACAGTGCTCTTCAAGTCCAATGGCAGAGTTAGATGACAAAATTAATTATTGTTTTCATCATAGAATATTAGCCTATACAATGTGTGGGGAAAACCAACTAAATTTACAAATTTTTTTTTGAAACAAACTAAATATTGGGGGGACTAAAATTTTTGTCCGTGACTAAAAGTTTTGTTGGGAATTAAATAAACAATGTGGGAACTAAATTCTCTGGAGGGGGCCTAATTTTTGGGGAACTAAGTTTTTGAGGGGGACCTAATATTTATTGATCTATATTTATTTCTATTTCTGTTCGTTTAAAATTAGGGTGTCCAAGTTTTGAGGAGGGAATACTTAAATGAACCGTCGAGGACATGAAGACATGGTGACTAGGATAAAGTATTATGTGTAATTTGGAGGGAAGAGTTGAGAGATGTTTTTGAATTCGAAATTGGGGGCAGTTTTTATTTTAGGGGGAAATCTTGGTGGGGGAAATGAAATTGTATTCCAAGATTTATTGTTCCGCGTCGAAGGCGCCCGCGTCGAATTTGTTGTTCCGTGTCGAAGGCGCCAGTGTCGAATTTGTTGTTCCGTGTCGAAGGCACCTGCGTCAAATTTGTTGTTCCGAGCGCCGAATTTGTTGTTCCGTGTCAAAGGTGCATGCGCCAAATTTATTGTTCCGTGTCGATGGCGTCTGAGCCGAAGGCACCCGTGCCGCTAAATATTTTACACGAATTTGTTGTTCTGCGCCGAAGGCGCCGACGCCAAATTTGTTGTTATACACTAATTTGTTGTTCCGCGCCGAATTAGTTGTTCCGCATCGAAGGTGCCCGTGCCGAATTTGTTGTTCCGCGTCCAAGGTGCCTAAGCTGAATTTGTTGTTCCGCGTCGAAGTTGTTGTTTTACGCTAATTTGTTGTTCCGCGCCGAAGGCGCCCGCACCAAATTTGTTGTCCCATACCGAAGGCGCCCGTGCCATTAAATTGCTAATTTGGTCTTATAAATTTTTTTGGGGAACAAAGATTTCATGGAGGAAAATCTTAAATGAACCATGCCCTCGGGCACGGGTTATGACTAGTACTATTATATATGCAAACATATGTCATAGTTATATTATACGTATATTACAATTTCATAAGGTATACAAACTATAAAATATCTTATCATAATGTATTGTTCTAATACTATTCCTAACAAATAGTAGATTACCTAATGTACATGTGTAATGGGATATGACATACCTAACATATAGGTAACATAATTACTTGTATATATATTATATTATATTAAATATAATATACAATACTGTATATAGTATATCCATATTCTATATCCAAGTCATTGCAAATATATCAAGTTTACAGTTGTACATAATGATATAATGTATATCTATGTTAAATTGGATATATCAATGGATATATCAAATACCTATTAGGATATCAATTATAATATACAATATAGCTGTATAATCTATAAATATTTATACGTAGGGATTGTACCATTATACTATGGACATGATATGACATATTTAACATATTTAACATACCTATAATAGACCCATAATACATAGTCCACAAACAGCTTATATGGTCTTATTATGATATCATGGCTGCTGGGGCCAAACTTCTTTGGAGGATGCTTCACTCTCCCTAATATAATAGAGTGATATTTACCTATATAGTAATTGTATACAGTATATGTAAATATCACTCTATACAATGAATATCACCAACGTACAAGATATTAGGATATTTTTGGCCAATACGGTATTACTGTATACACTGCTACAATTACATATCAATAACTATCTTCTTCTTGGTACAAATCTACCTGGTTTAGCCATGCAGAACCCTATCAACCTCTACGTGGTGTACCTGTTATCATATGTCATATTTTGTATCTTTACAAATATGTCCATACCCAAAATTTACACGTAATTTGTTATCATTGCATATATCTGATTAGGGAATGGACATATTTGTAAAGATTTGTACGATAAAATATATTGTGAATATTGTATATGTCATTAGTATTATGCTGGTCTGTACAAGTAAAACGTGGATACAACATAATCCTATGTGTGAGCACATAAGATTATATAAGCAACTGTAATTAGTAATATGACTATTATTACCGACATGGGTATAGTATATCACTACATATACATATCTATACCCGAATGCAAACGTACAATCATGTATACTATCCAAACACATGCACATACATCATCCTGTAGGGGCAAGTAATTTAACACAATATATAGTATGTATATTAATGTTGTCTACCCTACACATCAATATTATACCATGCATTAACATGTCACAATAGGATATTGTACTAATATATATGAGTTAGTTATACAATAGTATACCAATTATACCAAATAACAATAAATATAATAGATACCTAGATATAGTATTGAAACATGATATATGCCAATTAAATACCTATTGTGACATGTTAATGCATGGTATAATATTGATAGTCTAGGGTAGACAACATTAATAGACATACTATATATTGTGTTAAATTACTTGCCCCTACAGGATGATGTTATGCATGTGTTTGGATAGAATACATGATTGTACGTTTGCATTCAGGTATAGATATGTATATGTAGTGATATACTAACT
>CM061138.1:151567552-151589636 GCA_030789695.1 Scilla litardierei | reverse complement strand
TTAACTAGTTAACATAGTTTTTCTTCCGCTGCTATTGTTTTTCTGTCTATGTTCCGTCCGACTTAGGACGAGACTAGAGTTTTTGTGCCCTAAGGGACCGCAAATTTCCCTACAGTGGTATCAGAGCCTAGGTTTGCGTAATCGATCTAGGTACTGCGATTTCATTAAACCTGTTAATGCTTTTTAAATACTTTAAATTTTTTAAAGTTATAAGATAATTTTAAAAATGTTTTTGAAGTTCAAAATTCTATGTGATAAAATTTTTGAACATGAAAATTTTTAAAATGACGTTTTAAAATTTATGTGATAATTTTAAAACTAATTTTAAATCTTTAAAAGTTTAAAGTTATTTTGGATGCCTAAAAACTTTTATATGATAAATTTTTTAAGCATGGAAATTTTAAAATGGTGTTTTTAAATTTATGTGATAAATTTTAAAATTGATTTTAAGGCTTTAAATTTATGCGATAAGTTTAAAATGTTTTAGATGTTTAAAAATTGTATATGATAAATTTTTGAACATGGAAAATTTTTAAATTAATGTTTTAAATTTATAAGATATTTTTTAAAACTGATTTTAAAAGTCTAAAATTGTTTATGCGATAAACTTAGTCTATTTAATTGTTAAATAGTTGTGCACTATCTTTATGCGATAAATTAGTGTAGCTTTATTTTAATGGCTAGTTCTTCTTGTCCCTTATTTGATAACACAAGACAACCCTTTAGGTTAGCCATTAAAAATGATTAAAATCTATTACTTGAATTTTAATGACATGCTATGTTTTAATAAAACATTAACAATACTTCAAGACCTAATTCCTGATTAGGGTAGTCCTTTTAATGAAATTTTTTAATTCTAATTGTTATAATTAATTCTCATTAAAGGACTTCGCTTCTAGTGTTGTTAATAAAATTTATTAAAATCCTAATAACGATTAGGGTAGCACGCGAACCTTATAGTTGATAAGGACTTAATAAAAGTTATTAAACAAATCCTAAAATTTTGAATTTAAGGATTCAACTAGTTGATAGGATTAATTAGTTGTTAATAAAAGCTGTTTAGTCTATGGCATACATACAAAAATGACAAGCTTCATACAATGGACCATGATCCAGTCAATGTGCTTGGCTAAGAGTTTTGGATCACACTTTAAGGGATAGTGATCCTGGCTTAGTCAATTCCCTGGTTGAGTTCCGCTGGACCGCAATGTCGCGAATCATGATTGTATGACACCCTGGACTATATCTAAGTCAAATACGTTAATGATCTTTTTCAAGATTAGCCGTAGCCCTCCTTGTTTTGGGGTTGGCAACTATAGGACCCGCGTTATAGTTGTTGAGATACACTCAAGCTGTAACATGGCAATCTTATAGGAACCAACTTCTTCAATACATAAGATGTAGTCTAAGACCTGAACCTAACCAGCGTGTCGTGCATACACCGAGCTGAGGGGCAAGTCAGGCTAGACATGAAAACAAGGGTACGACTAGACTAGACATTGTGATTTGGATGAGCACACTCATGATCACGAATGGCTAGGGGCAAAAACCGATTAAGAGAGTCATATCCGATATGATCGATGAAGAGTCATCTTCCAATCGCAGAGTCAATCAACTTGTTGAGCTACACTCAAGGTTGTTTAGACTCAAGGTGATTGGAACTCTTACCCATTAATTTTTAATTCGATTAAATCGTTCGTTATTAAGCTTTAAAACGATCGTAAAAATAGTGGGAGGATATAGATAGATAAAAGCCAATCTACCTATATTTAATATTGAACATATGCTAAAACTAGGGCAAGACTATGTTTACCGAAAGAATCAATTGATAATATTGGAATTAGTTAACTGGTCAATAAGTTGATTAATTGAATATTGAGTTAAATTCTAATTGATAGAATTAAAACTATATTCTCGTTGACATTAAATGACCTTCTAAAGAACAGACTTAAGAAATATGATTTCATTAAGTTCTGGGTCCCACAAATAAATTAAAGCTACATGTCACTCGTCTCTATATGAGGCAGCTTGAACATATAGGACATTCAAAGTATGTTTCTCCCTACAACTTGTCGAGCTACCCTCAAGGTTGTATGGACAAACAATTTTGATCCGCAAAGTTCGAAAATTCGATCAAACCGTTTGAGTCGAATACGAGTGCATGAGCGATGCAAGACTATGTATCCCAACCGGATCTTGAGACAAGCAACTTCTTGAGCTACACTCAAGATTGCAAAGCTCAAGCGTTTGGATACATAAGTTGCTTGCATAGCTATTTATTTATGTTGATATCTAAATGTGATTTAGAAAAGGAAGAAGGCACTACGGAAAGTCAATCGAGTTAAATAGTTTAATTTATCATTAGTAAAGGCATAAGTAGGAGGAAATGAAAATGTGACATATTTTGATGTCACGATTTCAGAATAAATTGTTATACAAAAGACGTTTAACACATTTTGACGAATGTCGTCACATTGCTTCTGAAGTAATGTTTTGTGTTAAGTAATTTGTAAATAACTATATATATATTAAATGTTAATATATATAAATACACAAGATAGTAGAAAACTTATATGGTAAAATTAGACTAGGCCGTATCAAGAGATTAAGCTTCACAAGTCACATAAAGAGGGGTCTGACCTCTCGTATTATGAAGTCTACGGACACTTGTGAGTCTTAGCCTCTTAGATACAATGGCCGAAACCCATCTGTGAGACAGTGGGAGAATGAGATGTCGAACTCAGTCTAGTACATACTGATGTACCCGAGTCTAGATTAACCAAAATAAGTTATTCGTATATTTTATTAAGACACGTGTTCTTGATGAAACACAAGTCTGATAAAATAAAGAACGAAATGACTAAAGTATTTAAACTGATTCGATTAGATCGAATGGTCAAATACTTAGCTAAATAAAATCTTGTGTAATTAAAAGAAAATGTGATTTTCTCTCAGATCAAGTCTGTTAACACATCGGTGTGTTAAAAGGTATGAATCACACTTAGTTAGACTTGGTGCGATCCATTGTAAGTGACTCTGAGTTAAGTCCTCCCTCTGGGTTAAGTCCCAGATAGTAATGCCTAGGTTTTGATAAAGTTCTATGAGAACATTATCAATAAGATATTCATTAAATCTATCATGAGGAAGTTGTATATTTACTTGAATTTCGTAAGACGAAAAGTCGAGTTAAGACATCATAACTGATGATGCCTTAGTCAACTTCTGGGATGAAATTCGGAGTAGTAACTCCGATTTAAAACTTGATGAAGGTCCGTGTGCATAAATAAATTTGAGAATTTAGTTTACGTGCCCAAGGAAAATGTTTCCTCACTTTCTGCAAGTAAATCTTTAAGTTGAAAGATTGGTGCAGAAAAGAAAATAGTGAAGTACAATAATGTTGGACGGGAACGGTTTTCATCCTAATTTCTTTAAAACGGATTATGATGAAACTGTTTTCGCCAACAGATGTGTACAGATCTACTCGGACCAAAGCCGATGTAAAACGCTTAAGTTGACCATGAAAATTTGCGCATTCACTTATAAGTTCGTTTTTCTAAATATGATTCAGACGAACCAACTTATATGAATTAGCCAGATAGTTTTCAAGGTCAGTGGGAGAGTATAAATTACATGCGAATCATCAAAGGGATGGAACATACATTTTGACAAAGTAATCAAAAGGTTTGATACTTTATCAAGAATAGATATGAGCCATTTAAAATGACCATTAACAAATTTAAATGATTATCGTAAGTTACGATAAACTGGATAATATCCAAGTAAAATAAAATATTATGGATTCTGACAGACCAAATGAATTATTTGAATGAGATTCAAATGGTTGGTCTGACATGAACATAGAAACCCCTTAAGTCTATAGAGTAGACGGTTTTAGCAGATCCACTCATGAAGGCTCTATCACATGAAGTCGGGAAAACTTATGTGTAAAAACGGTATAAGATACCGAGATAAATGGGCCTGAGTGCAAGTGGGAGATGTAGGAATATTATGCCCTCGAGGCCATTTATTCCTGTGTGAATAGCACAAACATCTTGTTCGAAATAACAGTAAGCTGTTTGGTAATAATTTATCTAAGTTATATTGTAATGTAGTTAACATTAGATATCAACTTAGGTAAAGTCCTGAGACTTTATGCAAGGTCAAACGAGTATCGAGATGAGTATCTCGATCATGGAGAAACGTTTGACCGTCTGTAGCATAAGTCTGAAATGGTTCGTGGTCGTAGATGTTTCGAGACAAGGATATCGAAACATCGGATAGACCATTGTGTCTTAGTCTTCACCGTTTAGCGGTGGCGATGATCTCATGATCGCTTGACTTGGCGAAGTCGAAGACGAGACACAGGTGCTCATTAGAATGAGTTCACTGAACGATCCACTAGAGTTATCATATGGTTATATTGACCAATCTGTCAGTGATAACTCTGAGTGATGATAGGATAGTTGGTCTTTTGACTTGAGGTCATTTTGACAAACCTGTGCGTGAACGGTGCCACTTATATCAACTGACCTAGCTTCGAGGCAATGCCTGTCGAAAGGTCTTTTGATTGGGTGTCACTTGAAACGTACGAGGCGAGTAATGACCAAGAGAGGATTCGTCTCTCCCGGTCAATGGGAGTTAGTGTCGTAGAGTTAGTTCGGTCTTTAGTAAAAACTCTGCGCAGAGTATGTTGGAAGAAGTCCAACATTTATTGACTAAAGATTGATCGAAACTAACCGGAGTCAAGTTATTAGGGTTGACAGTTTTGACCGTACCCTAGACTTGATCTACACGACACATTTAAGACGAAGAGACTATAACTGCGGAATTCATCACGGAAACAGTCAAGGTGGTCCCGACAATACTCATGTCAATGAGTCAACCACATAATGATGATTCCTGAAGCAGGGACGGCAACCACTGATAGTGGTCACTGCCGTATAGGGCTTCGAGCCCAACCTGTTGTAAGGGTCAGGCTGTAGGGTCTCACACAGAGTGCAACGCTTCGTCTAATAATAGGTATAAATTAGTTAGGGAGAATATTTTGCATTTTTGATACAAGGGATGAAATAATTGCATTTGATGCAATATGGTAATTTAAGCTTAGATAGGGACTATTTTGCATTTGATGCAAAAGCGATTAAATGTGTATTAAATTGTTTAATACAATATTTAATAATATAAACGCAAGGAAAAGTTCACGGGTAAGACGGGAATGTCTCGGTCTAGACCCAGGTTCGAACGGCGTCCAAATCGGACACAAAATGCTCAAGTTAGAGCCAAAACAGCCAAAAGAAGCCTAAATAGGTCAGCCCAACTTATTGGGCTGAACCCAGCTTGGAAAAGGGCGCGGGCGCCCACTAGGAGCGGGCGCAGGCCCGCGCCCGCTTCAGCCACAGCGGGCGCCCGCTGGAGAACGGGCGCAGGCCCGCGCCCGCCAGAAGCGGGCGCCAACCCGCGCCCGCTTACCAGCGGGCGCAGGCGCCTGTGCGCCCGCTGGGCGCGTGCACCGCACGTGCCCAGGCAGGCGCGTGCAGCGCACGTGCCTCGAGGCACGTGCGCTGCACGCGCCTGGCGCACTGCATGCGCCTGGCGCACTGCAGGCTGCACGCAGCCCTAGGGCTGCGTGGTTTTGCGGCGGCTGGGTTTGTGCTTTGGTAGGGTTCTTGGATGATCTTTGAATGGTCAATTGGAGGGTCAAACGACCTCCGATTGACGAACGGTTTTTTCCTATGCGTTCACCGTTGAACGCTTGTCGTATTGATAGGTTGTATCGATCTTGAAGCTCAACGGTGAGTGAGTTAAAATTCACGGAAGTTTGCACTTTGTGAAGTGCAAACTAACTTGATTTTAATTAACTCATTATTTAGTCCCACATCGGATTTTGAGAAAAAGGGAGAGTCCGCCGCCTATATAAATAGGGGTCTCCCCCTTCCTTAAAACTCGTCCCAAGCTCTAGATCTGAGCGGCTCTCGTAAATGTTGGAGCACGCTCGGATCTAAGCTTAAATTAATATTTCGCATCTCCCTAAATTTCTTCCTTACTCCTGAGGGCTCTAGCAAAGCCACGAAGGAGTTCGGATTCTGGATCCGAAATCTAGGCGGAGGTTTCACTCGCGTGAAACTTTCTTCGGCGCGTGGTTAGCTCGGCGGCATGGGGATTGATCGCCTCGGGATGCGGAGCGGTTCGAGGAGCAGTTCAGGGAGCGGTTCAAGGAGCGGCTCGGCGTAGGACGGGAGCAGCTCGGAAGACGGCGCGGAACATCTCACCTGCCCTAGGGCTGAGATTCCGGGTATGTGGTTAAAGTATTTTATTAGCATTAGTTTAGTTTAATCGCAGTAGGCTAGATCCTTCTTGGGATGGTCAGATCCATCCCAAGTCGGTATAGATCTTGGCATAGGGTCTTGGACCTTAGGGCTAAGTTAAAAATTGTTTTTTAACTGCATGTTAACTAGTTAACATAGTTTTTCTTCCGCTGCTATTGTTTTTCTGTCTATGTTCCGTCCGACTTAGGACGGGACTAGAGTTTTTGTGCCCTAAGGGACCGCAAATTTCCCTACAGTTTCTTGATATGGTTATCGGGGAAATGAGCACGCAACCTTATTATTTGTGCCAATAGCTTTGGAAAATCTAGGTTGCGGGTGGACAAGAGGCACATATAAGATCATTTGGTTGATGCATCAATCAGTACCATGAAGTACCAAAATGGGCCACTTGCGGGGTGAATAGGCCCGCAAATGTCACCATGAGTTCTCTCAAGGAAGCCAGGAGACTCTAATCCCACTTTCAGGAGGGATCGTCTCGTTATAAGTTTTCCCTTGAAACAAGGGAGACAAGGAAATTCACCCTTTTGAAGAATCTTCAGGTTCTTCAATTTATGTCCACGGGATTCAGTGATGATGCGTCGCATCATTACTGTTCTAGGGTGACCAAGTCTATTGTGCCAGAGTTGGAACTCTGGCAGTGATTGGCACGTCTGGTGCTCAGTCATATTGGCTTCTATTGGTTGAATATATGTTTGGTAGAGACCCGACGGGAGGCCCTTGAATCGCTCGCAGATGATCTTCTGGTCATATTTATGACGAGTGACAATCAGATATTCAACCTTATTTTCATCTCTGGTCTCTAAGTGATATCCGTTTAAACGGAAATCCTTGAAACTTACGAGATTCCTATTTGATTTAGGAGAGAATAATGCATTTTTTATTTAAAGTCTTGTGTTATTTGGGAGCAATATAATTGCTTCACCAGATCCTTCGATTATTTGGGACAGTCCTGAAATTGTGATAACAGGACCGTCATATTTATTTACGCTATTAAAATAGCAATGATCGCGAAGGATTGTGTGCGTTGAGGCACTGTCCACTAGGCACTCAGACATCATCTATATAAGCAAAAACGAAATTTTATTTGAGCAAAAATGTAGACATTCATTCGAAAATAAAAGTTCGTACTAAAGCAAATAAAAGATGAAGATGCATTGAATTCTAAAAGCATAGATAAAAGATGATGCTTAATCGAGAAGGTCGTCGTTCTCGAAGTCTTTTGCAGTAAACATTGTTGGCGGCTGAACAGCCGCCAAGTTTGTTTCAGGTAGAGACTTCTGGCTCGCCTGGTATAGATCCTGGAGGTGGCGAGGAGTGTGGCAGTTTCTGGACCAATGGCCAGTCATGCCGCATCTATGGCATTTATCCTCCCAGTTCTTCTTTGGAAGTGACACTTGCTCGGTGTTCTTTCGCTTCCAATTGAAGTTTCTTTTTCCCTTATTGTTTTTGTTTGTCTGGGGAGCTACACCTCTTGGTTGCTTCATTACAGCTTTCCCTTTAGTTTTTTTAGTCTTCCTCTTGTTTTTCCACTTCTGGGGAGAAACGTGGTGGGCTTCAGGGATAGGGGCAGTGCCAGCTGGACGTAAGTTATGAGTTGCAAGCAGTAAGTCTCGATTCTGCTCTGCCCTAAGTAGGCATGAGATCAGATCGGAGAATTTTGTGAAATTGCGTTCACGATACTGCTGCATGAGGATTGCATCTTTCTCGTGAAACGAGGTAAATGTCTTTTCCAACATGCACTGTTCTGTCACTTCTTCACCGCACAACTTCAGGCGTGAGGTGATGTTATGAATTGCAGAATTGTACTCAGCGACGGACTTATAGTCCTGAAGTCTGAGGTTTTCCCACTCATAACTGGCACGTGGTAATATAACATCAATTTGATGTTTATACCGAGCTTCCAGCGCGGTCAACAGGTCCTTTGGGTCCTCAACCGTTAAGTATTCGGCCTTTAAGGTCCGATCTATATGTTTCCTAATGTAGATTATGGCTTTCGCCTTATCTAAATCGGATACAGTGGTTGGAGGGCTGCTGCTAGATGTAGCAGAAGCTTCAGCCGCTGCTGGGGCCAAGGAAGGAGCCAAAATGGACCCAAGGAGGGCCATCGAACGCAAGTGGAACTTCAGGTCCACTCGCCAACTCAGGTAATTCGTCCCTGCAGAGTCAAGGACTTCGAAATCGACGTTTACCAATTTTGCCATTTATCGACGCAATTTAAAATGAGCATGAATTAATTAAAATTCAAAATTCATGCATAAAGAAATAAACAAGTAAAAATGCGGGGATCGACCAGATACCCAATAAAAAAATACATAGTCAAAAGTTCGTTTACAGTCCATAAAAGAAAAGAAAAACACAACTTCGGAAACCCAAAGTGGGTCCCATTATCTTCGTCTTCATATGCTGTTGCACCGAGCTTTGGCTTTTTATACAAATTTCCTCACTTACAAATTCTCTCAAAAGAAAATAAAAATGCAAGGAAAGTAAATAGGTATACAATGGCCGATCCCGAAAAACACATTTTTACTTATTTAAACATCCACGCAGTACTAAATATGCTACAGGTATAAAAATAAACAACCACGCATATATCTCAAGCATAACATATGGTAAATGAAACTAGAAAATATAATTATCTCGTAGACCACGTGGAAACGTCATACACCGTTAGGTTAGTTGACTAACGGCAGATTGGTCTCAGGATCTTTAAGATAGTTATATTTTGAAAAATAGAATCCTAGTATTCCATAATTTAATAATAATGCCAGAGTAATATAATATTAGCAAAAAGACAAATTCGGCGTATAGTAAAGTAATATTATGATTGGGGCTCCAGGCCCATCAGAAAAAATATTAATAAATTTAATAAGCAATTGTATTAACAAAGCTTCTAGCCCAATAAGCCAATTCAATATGTGGACTTCAGGCCCATTAGTAAAATTTTAGTTTAATTTTTAAGTGTGCAATTGTATTTACTGGGCTTCAGGCCCAATAAACAGCCCATCTACCGTTAAAAAAATTAATTTAAGGTAATTTTAACTTATACCCTAAATCAAAACATTAGGTATGTAGGGGATCTCAAGAGTCCCCAAATCATAAAAACTGTAGCATCAGCCATGCCATGTTGACCGAGTCCCCCAGCCGGTGTCCCCCCAATGTCGGGGATGTGTTACAGCTGGAGCCCCCACGCAGTCGGGGGGAAATTGCCGCAGCCCCCCCACTTGTGGGGGGTTACTGCCGGAGCTGCCCCACGCAGTCGCGGGGGGGGGGGGGGGGGGGTATCCCCTGCGCCCCCCCCTCTGCCGGAGGGGGGGTTTGCCTGCGCCCCCCCCTCTGCCGGAGGGGGGGGGGGGGTTTGCCTGCCCCCCCTCTACCGGGGGGGGGGGGGGGGGGTTGTCACGAGCCCCCCCCCCACCGGGGGGGTTTCACCTGCGGCCCCCCGCTGCCGGGGGGGTTTCGTCCGAGCCCCCCCGCTGCCGGGGGGTTTCACCAGTGCCCCCCCCGCTGCCGGGGGGTTTCACCAGTGCCCCCCCGCTGCCGGGGGGGGGGGGGTTCACCAGCGCCCCCCCCCGCTGCCGGGGGGGTTTCGTCCGAGCCCCCCCGCTGCCGGGGGGTTTCACCAGCGCTCCCCCCGCTGTCGGGGGGGTTTCGTCCGAGCCCCCCCGCTGCCGGGGGGTTTCACCTGCGGCCCCCCCTCTGCCAGGGGGGTTTATTCAGAGCCCCCCCTTCCGGGGGGGTTGTCGCCGGACGGCAGAGGAAGGGCCCCCCTTCCGATGGGGGCGGGCGGCCTAAGATTCCGGGCGACGCGTACGTCGGGGGGAGAAAATGGGTTAAAAAAATTTTCTGTTTATTTTCATTGTATTTAGCCGATTTTAAACAAGCCAAATAAAAAATATGGTTGTAAAAAATCATGGCTAAAATATAATTTGTTTATCTACGGGAATTAGAAATATACCTCTAGATCGATGATCTAGGGACGACCGTAGAGGAAAAAGAAATCCGTAGAAATAAAAATCCTAGCTCCCGAAAACGTCGAGAATGCCACAACGCTCCAACAAATCGCCGCAGCAACCAAAGATTTCTAGCGCGTAGGGGATCAATTTGGTGGGGATTTTTGGCTTGGATTTGTGCTCATGGAAGAACACGTGCTGATAACGTGTTAGAGAGTAATCAAACTCAAGAGGAAAAATAGAGATAGGAATGAGTAACCATGGCTATAGGCCTTGGTTATATATATATATTAAATTAGAGAGGGGGGAGATGAAGGGCCTCAAGGAGACCAAGGGTCCCCATTACCCATAGTAATGGGGACCAATGAGTGGGTAATGACGGAGGGGATGCCAAAAGCCTCCCTCATTCATAACATTATTGTTGATGTTGATTATTATTACTACTACTACTATTGTTTGGGCCTATAGTTAATTTGAGTTGCTTAAGAGTTGGTTGGGCTTTACTAATTGGGCTTGGATTATTAAAGATGAGAAGAGAGGGTTTTTTAAAGAGAGATGGCAAACTTGTAAATAACGGTTCTATGGCATATGTTGTAAATAATTAGAAGTGTGGGGTATTTATATTATTTGGCATACTTGTAATTATTTAGAAGTTGAAGGGTATATGAGTGAGGGTATTTAAGTAATTTTATGTTATGCATGGTTATCCTTAGAAAACTCTAGAGAATTAGAGAGTTTTTCCCCATTTATTTCCCTTAGCCTTTTCTTTCCTTTTTTTCTTCTTTGTTCTTGCGGTATGCCACACCCCACTCCTAGCCGTGAGCACCCCCTTTCCCCTCTCTAGAGTAATTTTATGTTGGGCTTTACTTCTTTGTTTTTGTCGTATTTCAGGAGATTTGGAGCGATTTGGAGTGATTCTGAGATGCACCCACTCCGGAGTGTCACCGACGACTCTCTTGAGGGGTATTCTGCGATTGGAGAGGAGTGGAAGAAGAAAGAACGTCGTAGGAGCGACGAGGAGGCAAAAATACGAAGAATGGGCATTTTCAGCATGCCACTCGACCGAGTGAAGGAGTCACTCGGCCGAGCATAGACAGCCCGCTCGGCCGGCCAGATCGGACACGCAACAGAGCTAATATCAGCGTGCACTCGGCCGAGCATCGCCAGACCACTCGACCGAGCATCGAGTCATCCCTCGCCCGAGTGGAGCCAAGACGACGGCAACCAAAAATGTTGAACTCTCTGGAATCCGTCAGTCAGCCCCAAAGACCGACTCGGCCGAGTGACGAACGCCGTCCGCCCGAGTGAAGAACGTCCATCAGCCGAGTGAAGAAAAGTCACTCGGCCGAGTGACTCCCGAGGAGACGACCCCCAAGACCCCCAACTCTCTGGAATCCGTCAGGGTCTCTCACTCGGCCGAGTGACATTTGTCACTCGGCCGAGTGAGCCGCGCTGCCTGTAGCGTAAGTTGCGATTTTGAGGCTGCGCAGGGGCAGTTTCGTCACAGTTTTTTGGGCGATTTTGGGGGGGTATTTAACCCCAGTTTTTAACCTAGTTTAGAGAGCTTTTTCCTGAACTTTTGGCAGCCTTTTTGATTAACTTTTAGGAGATTAGATTTGGATTATTGGAGAGGAGATAAAAGTTCTTTTTTGTTGGATGCTATTGGAACTCCATTGGTTTGTCTTTCTCTCTATTAAAAACCCTATTTTTTCTTGATATCTTGATTATTGCAATGAATTCTCTTGTTATTTCCATTGAATATCTAATGATTTGCATGATGAATTGTGAGTAGTGTTATCGTCTTAGGGCGTAGGGATGAACCCTACGAGCCCAATTTCAAATTTGTGATGAATAGGTAAAATTCTTGCTAGGATTGATTAGGGTTAGTTTGGGATTGATTTAATACGAATAGCTAGGGATTCATACCGATTGGGATTTGCAAGAGATTGGATCCCAATTCGATAGGAAGCCCTAGAAATTCGAATTGGGTTGCAGTTGGATTCCCCTAGGATTGGTTTGCAAGAGATTGGACCAATACTAGGGTTTTCGATTGCAATTCCATACCGGTACCCGTTTGCAAGAGATTGGACGGGTAGGAATTATCCCAACCTAGGTCGTAGCTCGAGTTTGCACGAGAGTGGGCTCGAGATACGATTGAACGATGATGTTGTTCTTCACGCTAGTTTGCGTAGGTTAGGGTTTGCAAGAGATTGGACCCTACCCTAGGTTTGCTATAGACCGGCAATAGCGCGAGAGTGTGAGCTTGGTTCTACATTTAGTTGCAACTAGTTCACCCGAATTTCAAGTCTAGCAATTGTGAAACCTACGAATCACGATGATGAGATACAGTAAGTAGCGGGGATTCCCTATCCCTAGGTGTCTTTATTAATTTGATATTTTCTTTCGTATAATTGAACGACTGTGACCGCGTTACTGCGAACATTTCTCTACTGTTCCTATAGCCAGGTTGACTGAAGAAGACACTGTCATACGTCCTCCTCGTGTTCGATACCCGCTCGCCGCTACACCGTGCGCTTGCGGTAAGACTACAGTGTCACCGTCCCGGGACGTGTATTGATCGGTCCATATTTTACACCTTTTTCTGCATGTTTTCACGCCATTTCGATTGCTCATATTGCGATTTTCACGAGTATTTGACGATATTGCGTTACCTTTCACTATTTCTTGTTTTTGTCGGATTTCAGGAAATATGGAGCGATCGGGAGCAAAAATGAGCTTAAGGGACTTGCACCCACTCCAGAGCGTCACCCAAGGCTTTTTTGAGGGCTATTCGGCGATGGGAGACGGGTGGAAGAAGAAGGAACTCCGTAGGAGCGATGAGGAGGAGAAACGGAGAAGATTAGGCATTTACAGCATGCCACTCGGCCGAGTGGAGCACTCACTCGGCCGAGCAAGAAGACCACTCGGCCGACCAGACCGGACACGCTCCAACTGAAGGAATTGGGCGTGCACTCGGCCGAGGGATGATATCCCACTCGGCCGAGTAAGAAGATCGCATCGCTCGAGTGGCATGAGAAATCCACCATCAAAAGAGGCCGACTTACTGGAAATGTACAGGCTTTTGACGGTTCCGACTCGGCCGAGTACCAAATGCCCCTCGGCCGAGTGAGTAAAGCCACTCGGTCGAGTCACCTCCGAAGACAGGCCCCCAAGACCCCTGACTTACTGGAATTCTACAGGATCTGTCACTCGGCCAAGTAGAGAAGCCCACTCGACCGAGTAGAGAAGTCAACTCGGCCGAGTGATGCCGAGGACACGCAGCGCCCAGATTTTCAGACAACCTCTCACTCTTTTGAAATCTGCTATCATTCCAGCAATCAAAGTATTTTTATCATACTTTTTATGGATAGTAGACTTCAATGCGGTTCCAACGCCACCAAGAATGTGCCAATCGGAGGTCGGATGAAATCTAGAGAATTTTTGCAAGTTGACGCTGCAGTGCTGGAATTTCCACTCGGCCGAGTCACATGTTCCACTCGGCCGAGTCGGCGGCGGGCCCAGATTTTAAGTTGCGGTTTGGGCTGTTTTGGGCACGAATTTGAGGGGTTTTCTAGGGTTATTTGCTAGGGTTTTAGGGGACTATATAAGGGTTTTGTAGCCACCATTAGAGGAGATCCCCATTATGTTTTCTTAGGTTCCCATTATGTTTCTTAGAGTTATTTTTAGAGGTTAGGCCATGCCCTAGGCCCCCTCGATTGCCCACACTTCGCACATTGAGGACACTGTGCACTTTAGCTTGGGGGAGTGAGTTCTCACGCTTTCCGCTTTTATCACCTTTATTTTTAGTTTTTCCACGTTTTTTCCACTTTTGCACCCATTTTTCATCACTTTTTCATTTTTTACCATGCATCACGTTTTTCTTATTTTCTTTGTGTGCTGCATTGTAAATAGTTTTTATTTTCTTTTGTCTTTATTTCTTTCATCTTCTGCTAGAGATGACTTTTCTGTGATGATGATGACGTGGTGTTAGCTTTTCTCTATATGCATGCTATATTTGTCGTGTCATAGCTTTTTATTTCTGATATCATATGCTATGTTCTGCTTTGCATTTAGAAATAGTAACCCACTCTCTTTTGCTGTATGAAAATGGATGAAATTCTATTATTAGCTGATGTCTGATGATTCGTATGTATGCTATCATAGAAAACACACCAAGATTCACGAATTGATTGCTTATATCTGGAGTACTGCTTTCTTTTCTCATATCACTTCTTATTGCATGCTTGGTACGCTTCACTTCGGGTTGATTGAATTATTGCTAGCAATGATAAATCTGGACTAGTTTACTTTTTGAGATTAAACTAAGTAGATTATATTACCCTGCTGAAGTTGTCATGCACGTCCTATAGAGTGAACTGAGAGATACATTTATTTCTTTCTCCACATATCTTGAACATTATTTCTCTATTTTTAATTCGTTGGTGAATCTCCCCTTAGCGATTCTATTATTGGCACCCCCCCGTTATTGTATCCCATGCTCCAAATTCCCCAAAGCCAAAAAGAAAAATACTTGTATATCCTTCTCTTTTGATTTGGGATCATGTGTGTATATATGTTTAAAAAAAGAGAGAAAAAGAGAAAAAGAAAAGAAAAAGAATTGAGAAAAAAAGAAAAGAGAAGAGAAAAGAAGTTCGAAAACGATCCCATGTCATACACTTTCTCTCTTTCTTCCCTCTTTTTGTTTTTGTTTTTTCTTTTACTTTTGGAGCTACAAAAGGAAACGGGGATGTAAATATTGTTTTGTAAATGCCACCACGCTTATAGATAAGCTTGGGGGAGAAAATCCAATGATGTGTAAGAGAGTGACTACTTGACGGTGCATGACAACCTAGGCTAATTAATATTTTATACTCGGTGAGATTGCTAAAGTTTCACGAAATCCAGAAATCTACGCTTAGCATACATTTCATGAAAACCACACTTTTTCTATTCTTATTACTCTATCATGTGATATCTCTTATACTCCTTATAGAAAGCATTCAATTGAAAAGTGTGTGATCTACGATATTGTATACCGCTTTAGATGCTTCAGACGATGTTAATCTTAGAATTATTCCATTTTTCATGCTATATTGATATTCTTGGGTTTTCTATTTCAAATGCACCATTATACTATGATATCAAAATAAAAGTCTTTGACATGTGTTTTATATTCGATGCATGCTATATGAGTAAGCAAAACCCACGTCCTGAGAAAAATGATCTAGTAACTTCCCTCTTAGTTTTCTACTTTGTTTTTCATTTTTCATTTTCCTTTTCTCCATCGTTTTCTTTATCTTTATCCACCGGGTTCGCTTTTTACTCATCTTCCTCGAGGACGAGTAAGAGGTAAGCTTGGGGGATTTTGATCACTCCGTATTTTACACCTTATTTCTGCATGTTTGCATGCCATTTAGATCGCTCAAATCGTGTTTTTCACGTTTATTCGACAATATTGCTATGCTTTTCACAATTTGTTGTTTTTGTCGTATTTCAGGAGATTTAGAGCGATTTGGAGTGATTCTGAGATGCACCCACTCCGGAATGTCACCGACGACTCTCTTGAGGGGTATTCTGTGATTGGAGAGGAGTGGAAGAAGAAAGAACGTCGTAGGAGCGACGAGGAGGCAAAAATACGAAGAATGGGCATTTTCAGCATGCCACTCGACTGAGTGAAGGAGTCACTCGGCCGCGCATAGACAGCCCGCTCTGCCGGCCAGATCGGACACGCAACAGAGCTAATATCAGCGTGCACTCGGCCGGGCATCGCCAGACCACTCGGCCGAGCATCGAGTCATCCCTCGCCCGAGTGGAGCCAAGACGACGGCAACCAAAAATGTTGAACTCTCTGGAATCCGTCAGTCAGCCCCAAAGACCGACTCGGCCGAGTGACGAAGGCCGTCCGCCCGAGTGAAGAACGCCCATCGGCCGAGTGAAGAAAAGTCACTCGGCCGAGTGATTCCCGAGGAGACGACCCCCAAGACCACCAACTCTATGGAATCCATCAGGGTCTCTCACTCGGCCGAGTGACATTTGTCACTCGGCCGAGTGAGCCGCGCTGCCTGTAGCGCAAGTTGTGATTTTGAGGCTGCGCAGGGGCAGTTTCGTCACAGTTTTTGGGCGATTTTGGGGGTATTTAACTCCAGTTTTTAACCTAGTTTAGAGAGCTTTTTCCTGAACTTTTGGCAGCCTTTTTGATTAACTTTTAGGAGATTAGATTTGGATTATTGGAGATGAGATAAAAGTTCTTTTTTGTTGGATGCTATTGGAACTCCATTGGTTTATCTTTCTCTCTATTAAAAACCCTATTTTTTCTTGATATCTTGATTATTGCAATGAATTCTCTTGTTATTTCCATTGAATATCTAATGATTTGCATGATGAATTGTGTGTTATCGTCTTAGGGCGTAGGGATGAACCCTACGAGCCCAATTTCAAATTTGTGATGAATATGTAAAATTCTTGCTAGGATTGATTAGGGTTAGTTTGGGATTGATTTAATACGAATAGCTAGGGATTCATACCGATTGGGATTTGTAAGAGATTGGATCCCAATTCGATAGGAAGCCCTAGAAATTCGAATTGGGTTGCAGTTGGATTCCCCTAGGATTGGTTTGCAAGAGATTGGACCAATACTAGGTTTTTCGATTGCAATTCCATACCGGTACCCGTTTGCAAGAGATTGGACGGGTAGGAACTATCCCAACCTAGGTCGTAGCTCGAGTTTGCACGAGAGTGGGCTCGAGATACGATTGAACGATGATGTTGTTCTTCACGCTAGTTTGCGTAGGTTAGGGTTTGCAAGAGATTGGACCCTACCCTAAGTTTGCTATAGACCGGCAATAGCGCGAGAGTGTGAGCTTGGTTCTACATTTAGTTGCAACTAGTTCACCCGAATTTCAAGTCTAGCAATTGTGAAACCTACGAATCACGATGATGAGATATGGCAAGTAGCGGGGATTCCCTATCCCTAGGCGTCTTTATTAATTTGATATTTTCTTTTGTATAATTGAATTACTGTGACCGCGTTACTGCGAACATTTCTCTACTGTTCCTATAGCCAGATTGACTGAAGAAGACACTGTCATACGTCCTCCTCGTGTTCGATACCCGCTAGCCGCTACACCGTGCGCTTGCGGTAAGACTACAGTGTCGCCTGATCGGCTCAAAAATGCAACCCAAGAGCAAAACCAAAAACTTGGTCGGCCCTGGATACACACCCGGAGAACGATTATAGTTTTACTGTAAGCGCACGGCAAAGTGGCAAGCGGGTATCGAACACGAGGAGGTGGTGTTGGCTCCAATCTATCCTAGGTTGGTTTGACTACGAGTGTATTATTGGTGGAGATGGCTATGGTATGATGTAATGGCTATGGTATGATGTAATGGCTATGGTATGATGTAATGGCAATGGTAGAGAAATCGGTCAAATATCGATTCAAATATAATATAATAAAACTGTCTAGGGCTAGGGAATCCCCACTACGGATCGTCATTCGTCATTGTGAATAGTGAATCTCAATATTACTAGGCTTGCGTTGAGGTGAACTAGTCGTAACTGAATAGAGAACCAAGCTCACGCTCTCGCGCTATTACCGGTCTATAGCAAACCTAGATTAGAGCCCACTCTCGTGCAAACCCTAACCTAAGCCACTAGCATTAGGATCGACATCATTGTCCAATCGCTTCTCGAGCCCACTCTCGTGCAAACTCGAGTCACGATCTAGGTTGTGATAGTTCGTATTCGTCCAATCTCTTGCAAACGAATATTGGTATAGATTTACAATTAAAAATCCTAGCTTTGGTCCAATCTCTTGCAAACCAAATCTAGAGAAATCCAATTGTAAATCTAAATCGAATATCTAGGCCTTCCCATCGATTAGAATCCAATCTCTTGCAAATCCCAAATCGATGGAAATCCTTAGCTATCCGTAGTAAATCAATCACAACCTAACCTCCTAGCAATTCTAGCAATTTAGAAATTCATTCATCACAAATATGAAATTAGATCCATAGGGTTCATCCCCAAACCCTAGAACAACAAATCTACTCTAGCATAGCAATAAGGATATGAGAATCAATAGAAATCATTGCTTGCATACAAAAAGATAGAAAAACAAAGATTCAAATAAAAATAGCAAAATACTTAGATTGATGAAGATCTTCAATCCAAATACAAGCTTTTAGATCCAAGAGGGGGCCTAGGGCATGGCCTAACCTCCAAAAGAATCCCTAAGAAAACATATGGGAACCTAAAGAAAACCTATTGGGGACCTCCTCTAATGGTGGCTACAAAACCCTTATATAGGCTCCCAAAACCCTAGCAAATAACCCTAGAAAACCCCTCAAATTCGTGCCCAAAACAGCCCAAACCGCAACTTAAAATCTGGGCCCGCCGCCGACTCGGCCGAGTGGAAAATGTGACTCGGCCGAGTGGAAATTCCTGCACTGCAGCGTCAACTTGCAGAAATTCTCTAGATTTCATCTAACCTTAGATTGGCGCGTTCTTGGCGGCGTTGGAACCGTCATGAAGTCTACTATCCAGAAAAAATATGAGAAAAATACTTTGATTGCTGGAATGATAGCAGATTTCAAAAGAGTGGGAGGCTGTCTGAAAATCTGGGCGCTGCGTGTCCTCGGCATCACTCGGCCGAGTTGACTTCTCTACTCGGTCGTGTGGGATTCTCTACTCGGCCGAGTGACAGACCCTGTAAAATTCCAGTAAGTCGGGGGTCTTGGGGGGTCTGTCTTCGGAGGTGACTCGGCCGAGTGACTTTGCTCACTCGGTCGCGAGGCATTCGGTACTCGGCCGAGTCGGAACCGTCAAAAGCCTGTATATTTCCAGTAAGTCGGCATCTTTTGATGGTAGATTTCTCATGCCACTCGGGCGATGCAATCTTCATACTCGGCCGAGTGGGATATCGTCCCTCGGCCGAGTGCACGCCCAATTCCTTCTGTTGGAGCGTGTCCGATCGGGTCGGCCGAGTGGTCTTCTTGCTCGGCCGAGTGAGTTCTCCACTCGGCCGAGTGGCATGCTGTAAATGCCCAATCTTCTCCGTTTCTCCTCCTCGTCGCTCCTACGGAGTTCCTTCTTCTTCCACCCGTCTCCCATCGCCGAATAGCCCTCAAAAGAGCCTTGGGTGACGCTCCGGAGTGGGTGCAAGTCCCTTAAGCTCATTTTTGCTCCCAATTGCTCATATTTCCTGAAATCCGACAAAAACAAGAAATAGTGAAAAGTAACACAATATCATCGAATAATCGTGAAAATCGCAATATGAGTAACCGAAATGGCATGCAAATATGCAGAAAAAAGGTGTAAAATATGGACCGATCATCGCCGTCCCGGGACGTGTATCCGGGGCACGATCAGTGGCATAATGTGACGTTGCCTTGCCATGGGTAAATTGGGTATGGCATGCATATTTGGTATGGCACCTTGTGGATGTAATGTTGGAAAAGTTGTGGTGGGCATCGCATGTACATGCATGACCCTTGGTTTAATGAAAGAAAGATATGGAAAGTTTTAAAGGAAAAGGAGGTGTCCATGCCAAATATGGTTCCATATGCAACATACTCATGTCAATGTAATTTCATAGGTATGTTTCCAATATGTTGAATTGAATGAGCACAAAATATGGACTTTACTTCGATTTGGGGTTGTAATTGGTTATATGCTTCTTTATGGTAAGGTTGTTCCAACACTTGTTCCAATATTGTGGCAATGGTAGTTGTAGTTCTTTTCTATACCCATGAATATTCTATCTCTTGTTAGCTTTCATACATCTTTATGCATGCATATGTCACTCATGTTATCCCATTTTGTATGTGCTAAAACTTAATATGCCACATGAAGTATGCATTCCTACTTGGTCACGCGTTAACGTGCCCCCGTTGATTTTTCAGGTGTTGGTTCTTGGAGTTGGAGGCCTTTTTAGCTCAGCTGGTTGGAGTTGAGGGTGGTGTGAGTTTTGTGAGGGATCTGAGTGTGTGCTTTTGTACTTGGTGGGATGAGGGTTAATGTTGTATATGAGTTTGTATAAGGATGATGTATTTGGACCTTTTGTATGTAAGTATATTTATATGTGATTGAGTTGTTGGTTCTCTTTGTTGTTCTGTGTTGTCTGGAATGCTACATGTACTATCCCAACAGTGTGCAGTGGACCTGCTTGTATCTTGTATTTTGTATTTTCCTTCGTAACACTCGCTCTTTGGGTATCCCAGGGAGCGGGGCGTTACAAAAGCATCGACTACGAACTTTGGAACATGTTGGAAACTCAATACGAGAAGCCTACAACTCCATATGCCCAATGGACCACTATTGTCAAATCCGCTGCAACCCACAACTCAAAAGCAATGAATGCACTATTCTGCACTATGGACAAGAATGAGTTCAATCATGTCTCCCAGGCCAAAACAGCATATGACATCTGGCAAACACTCCAGGTAACACACAAAGGAACTAGTAAAGTCAAGGAAACAAAAATCTCTGTTCTTGTTCACATGTTTGAGTTATTCAGAATGAAGGAGAATGAACCAATTGGAGAGATGATCACTCGATTCATCGACATTGTCAACTCTCTAATAGCTCTTAGAAACACATATTCTCAAACATAACAAGTAAGGAAGATTCTTTGTGTATTAACATCAGAATGGGAGAAGAAGACTACAGCCATAGAAGAAGACAATGACTTGTCAACTCTCATCGTTGAAAGCTTGGTTGGTAACCTGATGGCCTACGAAGTACAACTTCAAGATCGCAAAGAACAAGCAGATACAAAGAAGAAAACTCTTGCCTTTGCCACTTCATCAGACACCGATGATTCAGACATGGACGATGATGACATGTCACTTATAACAAGAAACTTTAAAAAGTGTCTACGAAGAGGTAAGTTTAAAAGTTTTGAGCCCAAAACTACTGATGCTTCTTCGTGTTTTCAATGTAACATGCCTGAACATATGAAAAAGGACTGTCCACTTCTTAAACCAAAAGAAAGGACATTCAACAACTTTAGAAAGGATAAGAAGTTTGTAAAGAAAAAGAAGGCGCTAGCAGCAACATGAGACTCTTCATCTTCAGATGATGATGAAGAAGTCAATGACCAATCTATTGAAGAGAATGCCCATATGTGTTTTATGGCACAAAGTGATAATGAGGTAAGTAGTTTAGATGATGAAGAATTACTTGATGCTTTTAATGAATTATATACGAGATTCAAGAAATTGAATTCTCAACATAAGGCATTAGTTCTTTCTCATCAAGAACTAACCTCTTCTTCTTTTTCATTCAAAAGTCTAAAAATTGAGAATGAAACATTATCTTCTCAAAATGATAAGCTATTTCCTAAAAATGAGATTCTCAAATCTGAGAATCATACTATGATTTCACGTATTTCTATTTTAGATAAGGATATTTCTTCTTTAAAGATGAAATATAATGACATGTCTTCTAATATTAGTAAGTTTAATAAAGTAAAGAATAATTTAGATGATTTACTTAGAATACAACATCATGATAATCATCGTCAAGGTTTGGGGTATACGAATACTCCCTGTAACGACTGGTTTTCATGTATCTGGATTTATTATATTATATATATATGTTTTGGTGGATTTTCTCCTTATGCGTGGTTTTCTTCTCCGTAGCTTTCATTTTCGATCGGTTCGTCGTGTTTTCTTAGCTTCTTCCTTAGAATCGTCGATTTTGGAGTAAGTCATTCGTGACGGGCTTCATATCGGTCATATCTTATTGTTAGATCAAGCCTAGGAGTCTTAGGAATCGATCCCGGAGCTTCGCGCTCCATTTCGAAA
>CM061138.1:151531909-151567052 GCA_030789695.1 Scilla litardierei | reverse complement strand
GGGACACGGGTAGTGTCGCCATTTTTGTAAGTTCGTGCTTGTGGGGTAAGTGATTATAGTGGATTAAAAATCTCTACGGGGTAGAGGACTGGAGTAGGATCACAAGGATCCGAACCAGGATAAATCTCTGTGTTTGCGATTGATTTAAATTCAGTACTTGTCATTTTTATTTCTGTGCCATCTTTGCAAATATTACTAACATTTTATTTGCGACAATTTTTTAATATACACTATTCACCCCCCTAGTGTATTGATCCGTACAGGCTAAAATTACAGGATAAGGGGAAGCAATCATATTGCTCACCGGTCACACACTCATCAAACTTAGAAATGCGGTATACTCCCCTAAATCAATTCGAAACCTCCTAAGCTTTAAAGATGTCCGTTTAAACAGGTATTACTTAGAGATGGTCGAGCAAAATGAAAAAGAATACTTGCACGTAACGTCTCTTACAAATGGTATAAAAACCATTGTGGAACATTTCAAGGGACTCCCCTCGGGACTCTACCAAACAAGTATTCAATCTCCAGAAACATTAATGACGGAGCACCTGCAGTGCCCCCGAACACCAGAATTCCAACTCTGGCATAGTAGACTGGGACACCCTGGATCTGTTATGATGTACCGCATCATAAAAAGCTCAAGGGGTATAGATTTGAAGAACCTGAAGATTCTCTAAAAAGGTAAATTCCCATGTCCACCCTGTTACAAGGGTAAACTAATTATAAGACCCTCTCAACTGAAAGTGGACTTGGAGTCTCCTAGCTTTCTGGAAAGAATCCACAGAGACATTTGTGGGCCTATATACCCATCAAGTGGTCCGTTCAGGTAATTTATGGTCCTGATAGACGTATCTACTAAGTTGTCACATGTGTGTCTACTGTCCACCCGTAACTTAGCACTGTTTAAGCTTTTAGCTCATATAATCAGGTTGCGGGCCCACTTCCCCGACTACCAGATAAAGAAACTGCGTCTGGACAATGCGGGGGAGTTTACATCACAAGTCTTCCTAGACTATTGCCAAGCACAGGACATTGAAGTCGAACATCCTGTAGCGCATGTTCATACCCAAAACGGGTTAGCAGAATCTCTAATTAAGAGACTGCAATGGATTGCTCGTCCATTATTACTTCAATCTCAGTTGCCAGTGAATGCATGGGATCATGCAATATTGCATGCTGCATCCTTAATAAAATTAAGACCTTCTGGAGGTCAGTCATCTTCTTCTATGCAATTAGCACTTGGAGCCCCACCAATTGTCTCACACTTGAGAATATTTGGTTGTGCAGTATACGTCCCCATAGCACCACCACAAAGGACAAACATGGGTCCACAACGTCGCCTAGGCATTTATGTTGGGTTTGACACGCCCTCCATAATAAGATTCCTAGAACCCCTTACGGGAGACATTTTTAAAGCACATCTAGAAGACTGTGAATTTGATGAAACATCATTTCCATGACTAGGCTCACAAACCAAGAAGACTGAAGCTTTAGACTGTATCACTTGGAATACAAAGACACTAAGTCACTTTGATCCGCCCACAAGCTAGTGTGAGAAGAAGGTCCTGAAGATTCTCCATATCCAAAACACTGTCCATCTCTTGCCAGACAAATTTACTGACAACCAGAAGATTGTCAGATCACACGTCCCTGTTGCTAACACTCCAGCTAGGATTGATATACCGCAAAATGGATGCAATCCGCCTGCAGCAGAAATGGTTGGACCTCTTAAAAAGATAGAGTGACCACCAGGATCCAAGGACCAAGTCCCTCGAAAGAGTAAGACCATTGGCAATGTTAAAACAATACCACCACATGATGCTACTATAAGCCCTGCTCTCCCATCTTTTCCAAACTCTCAAACAGAGGAAAGACCAGGAGAAAATAAAGTTTCGATACATTATGTATGAACTGGGGAGTATTGGGACAGAAAGAGCATAACTATAGATGACACATTTGCGTGTAATATTGCCATCAACGTCGCATAGTACGATGATGATATTGAACCACGCTCTCTGACAGAATTTCAAGGCAGAGATGATTGGCCAAAGTGGAAAGTGGCAATAGGAGTGGAGTTGGATTCACTCATAAAACGCAAGGTCTTTGGACCTATTGTCCAGACACCAAAAGGTGTAAGACCTGTGGGTTATAAATGGGTATTTGTTAGGAAAAGAAATGAACAAAATGAGATCGTTCGCTACAAAGTAATGCTTGTAGCACAGGGTTTTACCCAACGTCCAGGGGTGGATTTTGAAGCCACATACTCCCCGGTCATGGAAGCGATCACCTTCCGATTCCTCATTGGCTTGACAGCTCAAGAGGGTTTAGATATGCAGCTTATGGACGTCGTGACTGCATACCTATGTGGCAATTTAGACCGAGACATTTATATGAGATTGCCTGACGGTTATTCTTTGCCTGCAGCACTAAAAGAGAGACAACATGACATCTACTCAATGAAACTGCAAAGATCATTATATGGTCTAAAACAATCTGGAAGGATGTGGTATAACAGACTGAGCGACTTCCTTGCAAAACAAGGATTTACAAATGACTCAGTCTATCCTTGCATCTTTATAAGAGCAAAGACAACAGGATTTGTCATTATAGCCGTCTATGTGGACGACTTGAACCTCATCGGATCTCCTGAAGAGATCGCCGAGATTTCTAGAAGCTTGACAGAAACTTTCGAGATGAAAGACATCAGAAAGTCAAAATTCTGTTTAGGTCTTCAAATAGAGCATCTTAACAATGGGATCCTTTTACATCAATCAACTTACACATCGAACTTGTTAAAAAGTTCCAAATGGATAAGTGCCACCCCCTCAGTATTCTAATGGTCGTCAGATCATTGGATGTGCATAAAGACCCTTTCCGGCCGCTGGAAGAGGGGGAGGAAATACTAGGCCCTGAAGTGCCTTATCTAAGTGCTATCGGCGCCCTCCTTTACCTGGATAACTGCACACACCCTGACATAGCATTTGCAGTCAACCTACTAGCCAGATATAGTGCTGCACCTACACAGCGGCACTGGGCCGGAGTTAAGCATCTTCTGTTCTACCTCAAAGGGTTCATAGACTTAGGTCTATTCTACAGGAAAGGGGCAACAACAGGCCTAGTTGGTTATGCTGATGCAGGCTACAGGTCCGATCCTCATACGAAGAAATCTCAGACCGGATACATGTTTACCTATGGTGGCATTGCCATATCCTGGAGATCTGTGAAGCAAACCATGACAATCGTCTCATCCACTCTGTTTCTGCTAATTTTCGTAGAACACATTAATAGTATGGAGGGTGCGTGGTCAACGCGGTCAAAGAGGGGACGCGCGGGACCCCCGAGTCGTCGTGGCTGTCGCTCGAGACAGAGATGACCGGTGGGGTCGACCGACGGCGCGTTCGCTCGAGCGGAAAGGCGCGGCTCCGTTCTTTGGCGGGCCGAGGGGTAGCCTCGGCGAGATGACAGCCTCCGGGATCGGTTGAAGGCGGAGTCGCTCGCAGCGGGGCGCGCGGATCCTCGCGTCGGCTCGGCGAGGGGTAGCCTCGGCAGAGCGACGTCCTCGTGGAGGAGGAGACGAACGAGGTCGGGGACGAGGGCGCTCGGCTCCGGCTGGAAGGATGCCGAGGGGTAGCCTCGGCGTCGCTGGAACTCCTGGACCTGAATAGACGAGAGAGCTCGTCAGGGGGGTCGGACCTTGGTTCCGACCGAAGCCCCTCCGATGCCAAAGTCAGATCTGGCCTGATAAGTGCTCGGTGGGATCGAGTATGGCTCGCGGAGAGACCGATACTCGAGTCCTCGGGCCGAGCTTTGGAGGAGAAATATTCAAGGTGGAAGAAGGTGTAAGATGGGAGTATGAGGTACCTCCGTTGTAGGTGGTGAAGATCCGCCCTTTCCTATGACGCCCGCCCCCTCCTCATATAGACGAACCATGCTCATCATGTGCCATGATGTGACATCATGGCCGCCATTCATGGGGTCGTGCAAATGGGGAAGGGTTGACCCCCTCTAATTGCGCCCCCTTGATGACGCCATGAAGGTGGAGTCATGGCCATGAGTAATTGCCATAATTGGCGGGCCATGAAGGCTGGAGTAATGGGCATTGCGGTTGCCATAAACGGCGGGGGAATGATGGTCATTAAGCCTGGCCATGAAGTCGGTTGCCATATTTGGCGAGCCATGAAGGTGGCTGCCATAATTGGCGGATCGTGATGGCACGGGGCGGCTGCCATAAATGGCGAAGGCTTCCTCGATTTGGGCCCCGATTTCCTCCGCTACAAAAGTGGGCAGCCTTTTTGGCCTTCATCTTGGGCGGATAAGCGCGGCCCGCCCGTGAGATCTCTGGGGCCGGGGCCCCAAGGCCGTAGCAGGGCGGTTGATCGTTCGTCGTTGACTTGGCTCTTCCGGGCCCGGTCAAAATAGCCGTAACAATTGCCCCCATCTTCCGAGCTCTACCATTGTTAAGGTTGAGGTCGGGAGATGTAGTATAAGGGGGGAGAAGATGCTCTTTCTTTTTTCTTTTCGAAGGAGATTCGTTCGGTGGCGAGGGGAGTTGCCCCTCGGCTTACGGCCGATGAAGGAGATTCGTTCGGTGGCGAGGGGAGTTGCCCCTCGGCTTACGGCCGACGAAGGAGTTTCGTTCGGTGGCGAGGGGAGTTGCCCCTCGGCTTACGGCCGACGAAGGAGATTCGTTCGGTGGCGAGGGGGGTTGCCCCTCGGCTTACGGCCGACGAAGGAGTTTCGTTCGGTGGCGAGGGGAGTTGCCCCCCGGCTTACGGCCGACGAAGGAGATTCGTTCGGTGGCGAGGGGGGTTGCCCCCCGACTCACGGCTGACGAAGGAGTTTCGTTCGGTGGCGAGGGGAGTTGCCCCCCGGCTTACGGCCGACGAAGGAGATTCGTTCGGTGGCGAGGGGAGTTGCCCCCCGGCTCACGGCCGACAAAGGAGATTCGTTCGGTGGCGAGGGGAGTTGCCCCCCGGCTTACGGCCGACGAAGGAGATTCGTTCGGTGGCGAGGGGAGTTGCCCCCCCGGCTCACGGCCGACGAAGGAGATTCGTTCGGTGGCGAGGGGAGTTGCCCCTCGGCTTACGGCCGACGAAGGAGATTCGTTCGGTGGCGAGGGGAGTTGCCCCCCGGCTTACGGCCGACGAAGGAGATTCGTTCGGTGGCGAGGGGGGTTGCCCCTCGGCTTACGGCCGACGAAGGAGATTCGTTCGGTGGCGAGGGGGGTTGCCCCCCGGCTTACGGCCGACGAAGGAGATTCGTTCGGTGGCGAGGGGGGTTGCCCCTCGGCTTACGGCCGACGAAGGAGATTCGTTCGGTGGCGAGGGGAGTTGCCGCTCGGCTTACGGCCGACGAAGGAGATTCGTTCAGTGGAAGGAGTTGCCCCCAGCACTGAGATTGAGCTCGTCCGTTTGGTGTCGAGGGGAGTTGCCCCTCGACTCACGGCTGACGATGGAGATTCGTTCAGTGGCGAGGGGAGTTGCCCCTCGACTTACGGCTGACGATGGAGATTCGTTCAGTGGCGAGGGGAGTTGCCCCTCGACTTACGGCTGACGATGGAGATTCGTTCATTGGCGAGGGGAGTTGCCCCTCGACTTAAGGCTGACGATGGAGACTCGTTCAGTGGCGAGGGGAGTTGCCCCTCGACTTACGGCTGACTATGGAGATTCGTTCGGTGGCGAGGGGAGTTGCCCCTCGGCTTACGGCCGACGAAGGAGTGCTCGGCCTGCTGGGGGGCTGCCCCCAGCCCTTAGACCGATCTGTTCGTTCGGTTGTGAAGGGATTTGCCCTTCGACTTATGGCCGACGAACAGGGTGAAGTCCTTGTGAAGCCTTTCGAAGATTCCATGGTGGCGCTCTGCCACTGCTTCGTCCAACTCGGTGGATGCAGGAGTTGTTCGACAAGTGGGGACCCATCTGCACGGTTGGAGGAGCGGTCTGGATGCTCGAACTCGGACGATGGTGCTTCGGCCAGATCGGCTCGGCCACGGTCGGAGGAACGGTCTGGACGCTCGAACTCGGACGGGGGTGCTTCGGCCAGATCGGCTTGACCACGGTCGGAGGAGTTGCTTGGTTGCTCAGACTCGGAAATTTTACTCACATCTTGACCTGATGAGTATCTCTCAGGCTTGATTATGGGGATGAGCGACGGCGAGAATCTCCCGGTCAGGCGACTCCTGAAGCTGAGATGCTCAAGAACCTTGAGATGCCTCTTGAAGTGTTGATGACGGAGCCTGTACTGTCCGCTTGGAAGGTAGAGGTTTTACGTCATCGCCTCGGTTTCTCTTCTGTTGCCGTTGAGTGATCTTGGAAGGTGGTCGGCCTCCTCCTATGTCGGTTGCACTGGTGCGGTCGGCCTCCTCTCGGATGGGTCGGCCTCGTCTAGACACAGCTTCAGTTCTAGCTCCAGCTTTTGTCTGGACCGCATCTCCCGCTCCGTCTCCAGCTCCAGCTCCAGTTTTTGGCTCCAGCATTTGTCTGGATCGCATCTCCCGCTCCAGCTCCAGCTCCAGCTCCAGCTCCAGCTTTTGTCTGGATCGCATCTCCCGCTCCAGCTCCAGCTCCAGCTCCAGCTCCAGCTCCAGCTTTTGTCTGGATCGCATCTCCCGCTCCAGCTCCAGCTCCAGCTCCGGCTTTTGTCTGGATCGTATCTCCCGCTCCGGCTCCTGCTCTCGCTCCGGCTCCCGTTTTTGTCTGTTTGGCGGTACGACCAAGGTAGCTCGGCCGGGGCGGTACAGTGATGGGAGCTCAGCCCATATGTTTGGCGATGGCAGCACGGGGTTGGTATGACGGACGTCGAGACAATGGCCAGAGATGGTGGTAGGGCCATCGATGAAGGCCGAGTCGGGGCTAAGCCCGACGCTTGCGAGGGTCATCGGTGCTGTCTCTTGTCTGAAATCGATCGAGATCTCATTCTCCCTGCCAGGCCACTCGTAGCCCCGCGTCTTCCTGGCCCGTCCTCGGATCTAGACGCACTCCTTGCGCCTCTCCCTCAAGTTGGCCGAGGCCGCAATGCCGGTCGCCGTGTGATCCGTCGTTGTCGCGACCATGGCAGCCTTATCTACAAGCTTTTTGTGAGACATTTGTTGAATCCGGAGGATGTGGCTTTTTATCACCATCTCGCAAGAAGTTTAAGAGAGGAGAATTGTTAGGGAAGCTATAGTAGTTGTCTGATAGCACACAATTAATTAGCAAGGGGGAAGAGGATAGTTTGACCTTTTTGCTGGGTCGGCCTCCTCTGAGGTCGGCCTCGGCCTCGGCCTGAACTGGTCACCCTCGGCCTCGGCCTGGACTGGTCGGCCTCCTCTGGGGTCGGCCTCGGCCTCAGCCTGCTCTGGTCAGCCTCGGCCTCAGCCTGAACTGGTCAGCCTCGGCCTCAGCCTGGACTGAGCTTGGAGGCAGTCCGACAACGATCTCCGAGTTGTGATGAGGCTCTGGCTACGAGCTTCGTGTTTCCTCGAGTCTTTGGCAGCGAGAGATCTCCGATGAGGTTCAGGCTATGATCCCCGCGCTCCCTTGTGGTTCTGGAAACAAGACTCGATTTCTGATGAATCCCAGGCTGTGAGCTCTGATCTTCGGTGAGGCTTGGCAAGCTCAAGCAATCCCAACCCAAGTCACCATCGGACTCGTTCACAGGCGCTTGGCCCATGATGGTCGGTTGATATCCACAAAGAGGAGGGCTAGAATATGTGACGTTGGTCTGGTGGAGGATCGGAGGTGACTGCATCGAACTGGGGGAGGGCGTAGGATGCGCCGTTGACCCAGAGGAGGATCGGAGGCGGCATCGTTGATCCGGGGGAGGTCGAAGGATGTGACGTTGACCCAGAGGAGGATCCGGAGGCAGCGGCATCGATCCGGAGGCTAATGTCGTTGATCAGTGTTTCGTGTCGCTCGGATCAAGCCCTGTCGAAGTAGGGCGAGGTCGATCGACCTTCGTGTTCTCGGTCGATATGTTGGCATTGAATCTCGTTCGACGGATTCTCCACTTCGATGCTCGAAGGTCAGACGAAATTCTCAGATCCAACTAGAGCTCTGAAGTATTGATAGCTCTGCTCAATCGATCGCCCAAAGCCTTGAAGCAATGGCAGATCTGTAGGAGATAGATCTTAGACGGCGTGTTCGCAGCGACGGTATATTTGTCGATTCACCCGTGTGCCCTTCTCGAAGGTTCGATCAAGCTCGGGAGACTCCTATCCCGTCTTGGACAACGCAAGGGTGATATAGATCTCTGATAGGATGAAGCGCGGTTGTCTCGCTTTTGGTCGATCGGAGCAGTGACGCCTTGTTCTTCGTTGAAGAAGGGGCGTGGAGGCTCCGTTCTCGGTCGAAAGTCAGCACATCGTCCTCGATTTCGATGCCCAGACACCTCGTTCTCGATTGAACAGGGCCGCGATGCCTTAAGTTGGGCAAGGTGTCAAGTGCTCAGATCCAAACGAAGAAGCCGATGACGAGAGATAGAGGATATTGGTTAATAGAACGAGTCGTTTGTTGGTGTGGCAAATGACGCGGTTGTTGACTCGTTCCCACAGACGGCGCCAAATGTTTCTGCTAATTTTCGCAGAACACATTAATAGTATGGAGGGTGCGTGGTCAACGCGGTCAAAGAGGGGACGCGCGGGACCCCCGAGTCGTCGTGGCTGTCGCTCGAGACAGAGATGACCGGTGGGGTCGACCGACGGCGCGTTCGCTCGAGCGGAAAGGCGCGGCTCCGTTCTTTGGCGGGCCGAGGGGTAGCCTCGGCGAGATGACAGCCTCCGGGATCGGTTGAAGGCGGAGTCGCTCGCAGCGGGGCGCGCGGATCCTCGCGTCGGCTCGGCGAGGGGTAGCCTCGGCAGAGCGACGTCCTCGTGGAGGAGGAGACGAACGAGGTCGGGGACGAGGGCGCTCGGCTCCGGCTGGAAGGATGCCGAGGGGTAGCCTCGGCGTCGCTGGAACTCCTGGACCTGAATAGACGAGAGAGCTCGTCAGGGGGGTCGGACCTTGGTTCCGACCGAAGCCCCTCCGATGCCAAAGTCAGATCTGGCCTGATAAGTGCTCGGTGGGATCGAGTATGGCTCGCGGAGAGACCGATACTCGAGTCCTCGGGCCGAGCTTTGGAGGAGAAATATTCAAGGTGGAAGAAGGTGTAAGATGGGAGTATGAGGTACCTCCGTTGTAGGTGGTGAAGATCCGCCCTTTCCTATGACGCCCGCCCCCTCCTCATATAGACGAACCATGCTCATCATGTGCCATGATGTGACATCATGGCCGCCATTCATGGGGTCGTGCAAATGGGGAAGGGTTGACCCCCTCTAATTGCGCCCCCTTGATGACGCCATGAAGGTGGAGTCATGGCCATGAGTAATTGCCATAATTGGCGGGCCATGAAGGCTGGAGTAATGGGCATTGCGGTTGCCATAAACGGCGGGGGAATGATGGTCATTAAGCCTGGCCATGAAGTCGGTTGCCATATTTGGCGAGCCATGAAGGTGGCTGCCATAATTGGCGGATCGTGATGGCACGGGGCGGCTGCCATAAATGGCGAAGGCTTCCTCGATTTGGGCCCCGATTTCCTCCGCTACAAAAGTGGGCAGCCTTTTTGGCCTTCATCTTGGGCGGATAAGCGCGGCCCGCCCGTGAGATCTCTGGGGCCGGGGCCCCAAGGCCGTAGCAGGGCGGTTGACCGTTCGTCGTTGACTTGGCTCTTCCAGGCCCGGTCAAAATAGCCGTAACACACTCACTCAGAACTTTTTACGATCCATGAAGCAAGTAAAATAAGCAAGTAAAATGAGCTTCTAGCTACGTTCAATGATCCAGCACATTCTCACCTCCACCGGTCCGATGACCGGCGTTCTTGCGCCTACACCACTCCATGAAGACAATGCAGCATGTATAGCCCAGCTACAGGACGACTACATCAAGGGCGACAAGACGAAGCATATCTCTCCCAAGTTCTTCTGGACGCATGACCTTCAGAAGCAAAAACAGATTGAGGTACAGAAGATCCAATCATGTAATAACTTGGCAGATTTGTTTACCAAATACCTGCCTACTAGTATCTTTGAGAAACTTGTATATGAGATTGGGATGAGGAGAGTGAGAAAATGTAAACTCGGTCAGGATGAGAGGGCTATGAATGTATAGATACATAGGAGACTGATGTATATATTCATAGGAAATCTGCAAGCCTGAAGCTTGGTCAGATGAGGGGGAGTCAACTGCAGAGTTGTACTCTTTTCCCTTGGATATTGGTTTTTTCCCACAGTGTTTTCCATAGTCAAGGTTTTGACGAGTCAACCTCGTTGACTCTAGATCCTGAAGTATCCACCCCTAGACACGTCCCTAAAACAGGGGAAGTTATGAAGAAACTGTATTTTATTTAACAAGACAGTCATCCTAACTCGGATCCTGAAGAATCCAACTCTTATTCAATGTTGGTTGGATAAGGGGAAGTGCTATGAATAGGCTCATGAGGCTCATTGGGTATCCAGCCCATCATTGAAAGCTATATATATATATATATATATATATATATATATATATATATATATATATATATATATATATATATATATATATATATATATATGAAAAAGGGGATCTAAGGTGCCTCCTTAGATGAAAATCTAAGGAGGCGCCCCCATTTCCCCCCATCTCCTACATTTTTTTTGAAAATATTTTTTCATGGGGTTGTTGTTCACATCATGGATGATCAACATACCAAATTTCAAGGGATTCCAATACTTTTTGAGCCACCATCTACCACTTACAATTTGAACGGTCTAAAAACGTGCTGAAAACCCCACGAAGTTGCAAGGGGTAGATGGGGGCTCAAAAAGTATTGGAATCCCTTGAAATTTGGTATGTTGATCATCCATAAGGTGAACAATAAACCCATGAAAAAATATTTCAGAAAAAATGTGTGAGATGGGGGGAAATGGGGGTGCCTCCTTAGATTGAATCTAAGGAGGCACCTTAGGATCCCTTTACCCATATATATATATATATATATATATATATATATATATATATATATATATATATATATATATATATATATATATATATATATATATATATATATATATATATATATATATGGGTAAAGTGTTCCTAGGGTGACTCCTTAGATTAAATCTAAGGAGTCGCCCTCATTTTCTCCCATCTCCCACAATTTTTTTTGAAATTATTTTTCATAGGATTGTTGGTCACATCATGGATGATCAACATACCAAAAATCAAGTCATTCCAATACTTTAAAAGCCCCCATCTATCCCTTGCAACTTCAACGGTCTGAAAACGTGCTGAAAAACACATAAAGTTAATGGGCCAATGCTGACAGCGCTGGAAATTTTTCCAGCGCTGTCCGCATTTTGGGGGACCTAAAATATTTTTTTTGAAATATTTTTTTTTCAGTAGTTAGATATACTTGTTAGGAAGCTCCCCACAAAATTTCAGCTCGATCCGACACCGTTTGAGCCTCCGTTCATCGATTTCAAAAACGTTGAAGTTGCAAGGGATAGATGGGGGCTTTTAAAGTATTGGAATGACTTGATTTTTGGTATGTTGATCATCCATGATGTGACCAACAATGCTATGAAAAATAATTTCAAAAAAAATTGTGGGAGATGGGAGAAAATGGGGGCGACTCCTTAGATTTAATCTAAGGAGTCACCCTAGGAACACTTTACCCATATATATATATATATATATATATATATATATATATATATATATATATATATATATATATATATATATATATATATATATATATATATATATATATATATATATATATATATATATATATATATATATATATAGTGATCTTCGGTTGCGAAAAATCCCGTGCGAAAGCCCGTGCGAAAACTTTTTTTTATTTTTTTGAAATTTTTTTTTTCAAAAATTCTTTTTTTGATGTTTAATCCATACAATTATATACCCCAGGGAAAATAATGGGTGAACCCGTTGGGCATTAGAGCACACATCCACCCGTTACAAATTTAACGGTCTCAAAACGTGCGAATTTGATGAAATGGCTTGATCGAAGGCCAAATGGCATTATTTCTCAACCATTATTTTTTGAGGGGGGTATAACAACATATAATGAGGGTGGAAAAAAGAATTTTTGAAAAAAAAAATTTCAAAAAAAAGATAAAAACATTTTCGCACGGTGCGAAATGTTCTCATTTGAAAATTTTCATATATATATATATATATATGAGAATAATGGCTATCATACGCCATATGAGAGCCTCTCTCATACGCCCTCTCACATAAAGCACCCAAGTACAAGCCCACATGGGCTTGTACTTGGTTGTACATGGGCTTGTACTTGGTTGTACTTGGGTGCTTTATGTGAGAGGGCGTATGAGAGAGGCTCTCATATGGCGTATGATACCCATTAATCCATATATATATATATATATATATATATATATATATATATATATATATATATATATATATATATATATATATAGAGGAAAAAGGGGATCTAAGGTGCCTCCTTAGATGAAAATCTAAGGAGGCGCCCCCATTTCTCCCATCTCCTACAATTTTTTTGGAAATATTTTTTCATGGGGTTATTGTTCACATCATGGATGATCAACATACTAAATTTCAAGAGATTCCAATATTTTTTGAGCCACCATCTACCCCTTACAACTTCAAAGGTTTGAAAACGTGCTTAAAAACCCACGAAGTTGCAAGGGGTAGATGGTGGCTCAAAAAGTATTGGAATCCCTTGAAATTTGGTATGTTGATCATCCATGAGGTGAACAATAAACCCATGAAAAAAATTTCAAAAAAAATGTGTGAGATGGGGGGAAATGGTGGCGCCTCCTTAGATTGAATCTAAGGAGGCACCTTAGGATCCCTTTACCCATATATATATATATATATATATATATATATATATATATATATATATATATATGGAAAAAGGGGATCTAAGGTGCCTCCTTAGATGAAAATCTAAGGAGGCGCCCCCATTTTCCCCCCTCTCCCACAATTTTTTTGGAAATTTTTTTCCATGGGGTTGTTGTTCACATCATGGATGATCAACATACCAAATTTCAAGGGATTCCAATACTTTTTGAGCCACCATCTACCTCTTACAATTTCAACGGTCTAAAAACGTGCTGAAAAACCCACGAAGTTGTAAGAGGTAGATGGGGGCCCAAAAAGTATTGGAATCACTTGAAATTTGGTATGTTGATCATCCATAAGGTAAACAATAAACTCATGAAAAAATATTTCAAAAAAAATGTGTGAGATGGGGGGAAATGGGGGCGCCTCCTTAGATTGAATCTAAGGAGGCACCTTAGGATCCCTTTACCCTATATATATATATATATATATATATATATATATATATATATATATATATATATATATGACAATCTTCGGGTGCGAAAAAACCCGTGCGAAAACTTTTTTTTTTATTTTTTTGAAATTTTTTTTTCAAAAATTCTTTTTTTGATGTTTAATCCATACAAATATATACCCCAGGGAAAATAATGGGTGAACCCGTTGGGCATTAGAGCCCCCATCCACCCGTTACAAATTTAACGGTCTCAAAACGTGCGAATTTGATGAAATGCCTTGATCGAAGACCAAATGACATTATTTCTCAACCATTGTTTTTTGAAGGGGGTATAACAACATATAATGAGGGTGGAAAAAAGAATTTTTGAAAAAAAAATTTCAAAAAAAAGATAAAAACATTTTCGCATGGTGCGAAATGTTCTCATTTGAAAATTTTCCTATATATATATATATATATATATATATATATATATATATATATATATATATATATATATATATATATATATATATAGGGTAAAGGGATCCTAGGGTGCCTCCTTAGATTCAATCTAAGGAGGCGCCCCCATTTCCCACCATCTCACACATTTTTTTTTGAATTTTTTTTTCATGGGTTTATTGTTCACCTTATGGATGATCAACATACCAAATTTCAACGGATTTCAATACTTTTTGAGCCCCCATCTACCCCTTGCAACTTCGTGGGTTTTTCAGCACGTTTTTAGACCGTTGAAATTGTAAGGGGTAGATGGTGGCTCAAAAAGTATTGGAATCACTTGAAATTTGGTATGTTGATCATCCATGATGTGAACAACAACCCCATGAAAAACAATTTCCAAAAAAATTGTAGGAGATGGGGGGAAATGGGGGCGCCTCCTTAGATTTTCATCTAAGGAGGCACCTTAGATCCCCTTTTTCCATATATATATATATATATATATAGGGAAAAGGGGATCTAAGGTGCCTCCTTAGATGAAAATCTAAGGAGGCGCCCCCATTTCCCCCCATCTCCTACAATTTTTTTGGAAATATTTTTTCATATGGTTATTGTTCACATCATGGATGATCACCATACCAAATTTCAAGGGATTCCAATACTTTTTGAGCCACCATCTACCCTTTACAACTTCAACGGTCTGAAAACGTGCTGAAAAACCCACGAAGTTGCAAGGGGTAGATGTGGGCTCAAAAAGTATTGGAATCTCTTGAAATTTGGTATGTTGATCATCCATGAGATGAACAACAAATCCATGGAAAAAAATTTCAAAAAAAATGTGTGAGATGTGGGGAAATGAGGGCGCCTCCTTAGATTGGATCTAAGGAGGCACCTTAGGATCCCTTTACCCATATATATATATATATATATATATATATATATATATATATATATATATATATATATATATATATATATGAGGGTAGGAGTGCTATTAACTCCTTACACATATTACTCTACTTTTACCTTCACAACAATTTGAAATTTGTAAAATTTATAGCTCAGCAATTCATTGTTATTATAAAGTTTGGTTTTTATAAAATTATTACATAGATTGTAGTGAATCTTTCGTGATAAGCTTCACAGGAGAAGTTCAATTTTTGTGTGTGGGGTTTTAGGTTTGTTATCGGTTTTTTGGATTTGATAAGGTGAAACGCAAACCTGACGACAAGGATTGGGGTTCGAAATTGTAGATTCTGATGTTGTAGCAAGCACGATGGACCTCCAGCGACTCCTCTGCGCAAGTGGATCCGAACACATTCTTGATGACCTGCGTAAATGGGTTTGGGACTTCCTTCCACATGCCACTTGCGCAAGTGGTTCCAAACGGTTTCCTTCCCTCCCTGTCCTAGGTTGTCGCGTTAAAATGCACTTACCACAACATGCAAGAGCGTTATCGAGTCGAACCAAGTGTTGATGACCCGGTTTCGGCTCCTCCAATGTTCAAGTTAAAACCATTATCTTCTTTCTCCAAACGATTCTTATGCACAAATAATTTTTACACATCACTCATCCAACCATGACCTACTGAGTGTTCAGTAGGAAAAGCATGCCAAAAAAGAGCAAGTGACACAAAGCTGCCTTCTGACTGCAATCCTCACTCAGCCGCAACAAAATCGCCGAGTCACCTTTCAAATCCTCCGCGGCTAGGGCATGTTCTTCATGTCCTGCATCAACTTTGGGGTTTGGATGGAGTCGGAGAAGAAGGCGGTTTCAGCTCTGGGTACTGCATCCAAGAAGCAAGCAACTATATGAGAACTTGCGCACATAACATGCTTATACAATGTAGAGGCAAATCAGGCACTTCGCCGGATTCATCAATGTGGACGGATATCTTTTATGCTACATTGCTAATCGAGTTGTGTGACAGTATGTCACATGTTATTCATTTCAGTCTGGATTCTAGACCGGTTAAAATGTAGCAATACTGTTCTGTTTTCTTCAAAAAAATTTGCCGTCAAGTTTAATCAGCCGCTACTGTGCCAAAAGCCCAAGTTCTGTTAAAATGAATGTTTGCAATAGCTTCAGCTCAAACATCCATCATGGTCGTCCAAGAGCACCAAGAACTACTTGGTTGCAATGTTTGATTTTTCCGGGGGAAACTAGCAATGGTTGTGCCTTGAGAACTTTAGTCCATAAAGTAGTTTTTTGCATTTGAGCATATTAATTTCTTATGTTTATATGCACATCTAGCAATGCTCAAGTGAATCTTAGTGAAAAAAATTAGAAAAGGTAAGGCAATAATATAGGCATGGTTACATAAAACTAAATACATTGAAGATGAGCTCATGACAATCTTGCCTTTGGGTATGGTGACAGCGGTCTTCCATTTGCCGGTTTTTCCTCCAGAGATGTCTCCATAGGTTGTGTGTGTCCATTTTCCGTATTCTGGTTGTCTTCCTGCTTTATGCTTAATGAAGGCGGTGCTTTTCCATTGCCACTATTCTTTTCATCTATCACTCGCCCGTTCTCCTCAATATGAACTGATGACTTTCTCTTCTTTTTACTTGGATAAACATGCACTGATGGTGGAAGAAGGGTGTCTTGAATTGCCTAAAAAATCAAGATCCATAGCATGTAAGAAGTCTCGGTGATAGTAAGGATCGCCAGGTGCAATGCCCTGTTAGATTCATTTCAACCCTCTAGAACGTGATTCGGTCAAACGTTATGAAGTTTTAGTTCAAACGAATTAGGCTTCATGATCAAAGTAAAAGTAGATTTTGAAATTTGAAGCGACACATTTGAATCAGAAACCATGTCAATTTAAGGATCAAACTACCGTCTTTGACCTATAAAGTTAAAGGATCAGCATTAGGGTCTGGCAAATAAGCTAACCTGCCATCCATCCTTTCCTCGGAGCCCACCTTTGATCGCGTACACTTCTTTAAACCCATTTTTAAACAATAGCTCAGCCGCCTTCAGAGAATTTCCATCAAAGCTACCTTACACAATAAACACAACACCCAGTCAAAGAGCTTCTGAAAATACATAAACTTTTTGTAGATCCTTGCATATGTAAAGCCTCTAAGATAAATTGATAACGGTCTTCAAGGTTCAGGATCTGCTTTTTTTATAAAAAAATCCCCCTTGCTCTAATTGAGGGCCCAAATTGTTAGTTTCATAACTTGGAAGCGCTTCATTTTTCACTAACATCTGTCTTCACATTTTAAATGATAAGGGGAAATATGAAAACATGAGACCTGAAAATTTCATATACGGGATATCTCACAGGAAAAAAAATAAGGGATATTTGGCGCAAGACAGTACAAGGAAGCTGCCAAGCTCTTCTTAACAAAAGATTAAAGGATACTGCATGATAATATGTTTAACACACAATATGCAAAAGGGTCCAACTGCATATCGAGCACGGCATGCAGTATAGCTAAACACAAAAGCAAACATTAACAATTAACTAACACCATTAGAGCATCTCCAACTGCACGGGATCCAACCAAAAATGGCATTTTCCCCCTCCAACCGCACGGCAAAATTGGCAAAAATTTGTTGATTTGTTATAGTAACACTCTAAATTTGGAGTGTCACTGAAGCAAACTGCCTTTTTTTTCTTGTGAGGGCCAGTGCTAAACGCACACTGTTAAATGTGCTCATACACTGCATTTTGGTGTTGGATGTGGTATTTTTAAGTACTAGAAATTGTCAAGGATGTGTGATTAACAATTATGGAGTGCTGGGTTGGAGGTCACTCCATTTCCCACACTCCATAATGGAAATATGCTTGAAAAATTCCCATCCAACAATCCAAAAATGGAGTGTTAGGTTGGAGATGCTCTTACAACTGTCCTTAAATGGAGGGAGAAGGCAAAATTAATTTTTTATTGATAGCCGTTGGGATTTTGGCCAAATTTGAAGTGAATATTTTTTAAAAAAGAAAGTAACCGTTAGTATCCGTTAGGGATATTTTTATTGAAGTAGAGCCGTTGTGAAATATAGCCGTTGGAATGCAATTTACCCTAATTTGTAATTCAATCTATGCCTGAGAATGTGATTTTATTATTAAGTATGTTTTGTTATGTATTCTACAATGAATCAAGAGGTGTAGTGATCAATTATTGAAACAATGGTTTTTTTCCTTCAAAAATTTGTATTTTTTTGGAAAATTTGGCCAAAATCACCACCCCTGCATTTTGGGAAAAGCCCCCCGCTGGGTATGAAGTGCATTTTGGTGGGGGATTTTGGCCAAAATCCCCCACCCCACATTTTGGTAAAAGCCCCCCCAAAAAAACATGGGACTTGCTCTTAGAACTGTCCTTAAATGGATGGGAAAGCAACTCATAAATGGAAAATATCAAGGGCATGTTCGTTTCGGCGAAGCATAGCAAACCAACATCCCCGTGTGTTCGTTTCCGATGGAATGAAACGGCTGATGTGGCGGCCAGTTTTGCATGCAGCGTAATCCCCGCAAAAGGGGGGGAATACGCGAGTGAATCTCAAATCCGGGCCCACCTTTCTCTCTCTTCCGAAATCCAACCAATAGCAGCCTTCCTTTTTTAAAAAAAAATTATAGATTAATATTTATTTTAATAATTATTAAAATTTGTGGACCCCACATCCAACATTCACAATAACATTCACAACAAAAAACACAATAAAGTTCTGTGGGGCCCACAAAAATTCCAATATCCACATTCACAACCTACTTTCACCCAACAAAACACAATACTCACTTTTACCAACACTATTCACAACTTCAACAAACAACCCAAATAAACCCAAAAGAACAGGCCCTAAGCATAGCAAACCAACATCAACCTACAACAGAATCTTAAAAATCAATGCGTTCTTTAACAATTGAGAAAGCAAATTGCAACATTGCAACCAATCAACCAAACAAGATCTTGTATCAAAATGCATGGACCATTTTTTGCAAAATGAATAAATGACATCATTGCTAAATTTGAGGTTTTGAAGCTCACTTGTCAAGAACACAAAGAACAGTGTTCCCGGGATCGCCGAATCTCTTCAAGACCTCCTTTACAAACCCCTCTTCTTCTCCATCCACAAACTCCACCTGAACCACACTCTTGTGCAAAGCCTTCAAGCTCGGAGAGTCCAAATAATTAATGCTCTGCTTCTTCCTGATATCCAACAGCTGCGAGTTGGGCAGGTCGCTGAGCTTTCGAAACGCATCGAATGGAGCAACAAACTTATATTTCTTCAAGTAATCTTGAGTCAGTGGAATGGCGACTAGCCAGATGAATGCGCAAGCGGAAACGAAGAAAGGGTATCGGTTGAAGAAGTCGTCGATCGAGACGATGATTGACTCTATGTTGATCTTGTCGGAGGACTGCACGGCTTCGGCCGCAGCAAAGGCAGCGGGCAGAGGGAAGGACAAGGGTGGCATCAAAGGAAGCAACTTCTTGAGATGGGCAGCTGCGAAATTGAAGGAATGTGGGGTCTTTTGGGTTGAAACGTCGATTTGGGGAGGAATTTGGAGATGGGTGGGTGAGGATTTGGAGAAAGATGGAGTCTTTTGGGTTGAAATTGGAAGCCGACGGGGTTTTGGAGTGGGGAGAGGAGGAATTGTGAGGGATTCTGGGGGGTTGGTGGTTGGGATTTGTAGGAGAGGCGAGGGTTTTGGGATGAAATGGAGGTCTTGAAGGGATTTCATGGGAGTTCAGAAGCGGCAGCGGCGGGAGGGATGGAGCCTGGGGTGGATTGCGGTACGAGGGGATAATGGTGTGCTGCTTAATGAGTGTAGGACACGAAGATAATGCGACCCATTTTTGGCCACATAGCTTTCTATTTGGGTCGGTGGGAGTTCTTTTTGGTTTGAGAAATGCTATCAGCACCCCTACTCGGGTCCATGCACTATTTGTTTTCTCAAACTGGAAAACTATCAACTCTCATTTCCAATCAATTATTTCTTTTTCCTATTTAAGGTTAATTTTTGCACAAAAAGCTATATGCACTCCTACTCATAGGGGTGCAAGTAGCAATTCTCTTTCGTTTTTGAGTACGGTTAACTTCAACCCGAATACATCACAATTCTTATTTCATCATTACTGCATACTTGACTTGTCTTTTGATATATTTTTTTTCACCACAAATTTTGAATTTTTTATACTAAACCAGTGTCATCCATCATTTTGTTTACACCACACAATTAACTCATCCCTCCTCCAAAAAGAAAACAAGCGTTCCCCAAAGTGTTGTTTGAGTTGTCCGGGCGCACTTTGATCTCTCTGGTCTCCAAAGTTCTGATGCTCTTGCTCTCGACCATCTTCATGCGGGCAAAGTGTGCAAAGATCCTCAACAGGGGATCGGATTGGGTCCAACGAGCGTTGGACCATTTGATGGTCCAACACAACGTGGGCTGTCGGATTATATTTGAATTAAATTTGGTTATTTATGGGATTGGAATTATTTGAAGGGCAAAAAAACACACACACGTGTTATCTCTCTATTCTCTGTTCACCATCTCAGCTCTCTTCTCTATGTACCCACTTCACTGCACATATTCTCCAACGACCTCGCTGAGCACCCACGCTCCGACAACGTCGTTGGATCTCCGACGAGATCGAGAACGGGATCGAGCACATGATCTCTAGCGAGAATACAAGCCCCGTCGATGACGCCGACCGCCCACGTTCTCAGACCTCCAGACTCCATTCGCCACCTCTTGTCGATGACAACGATTGTAGCTTGCCGCCTCCATTCCTCACATCGAGCTCGTTGTCATTCGCACAATGAAGTTCACTTTCCGATGACGCTAACGTAGCTCGCCGCCTCCCTTCCTTGCATTGAGCTCACACTCGCATTGAGCTAGCCTACGTAGCTCGACGACGTTAGCAAGCAAGCTACTTCATCGTCAGCGGCAAGGTGAAGGGGGTTGTTGGGGATGTGTGCAAGGGGGGATGTGTGCAGGGGGGATGGGAAAGGCGTGCTGATGGGAGAAGGAGAAGGTGGTTTCTTGGGTGGGGGGGGGGCTAGGCGGGCTGGGCGGGGGATATAATTCCAACCTCCATGTGAGATTGATGAAGGAAGATGGTGATGCAGGGGATGGTGGGAGGGGAGAAGACGTCGGGTGTTACGGTCGCTTTCCGATCATATGTTTTTCGTGCGCGTACCTTCTTGTTCGTACGCGTATTTTTATGATCTCCTCCGGTATCCCAAACGCTCGAAGTAATATGTCTTTGTGATCCTCTAATAGAGTACTTATTTGTGGAATTTTTCGTGAATGTCATTTCACGGCTCATTCTTCCACAAAACAGCTTTGTTTGAAGTGGTGTCGTAACTTTAGACTTCGACATTTGTCCTTTTTATTTTTAGTACCATTTTTCGTTACCCTAGCCCATGACTGACCATCGTAGTCTCGACCCTCTCGTCGACATGGTCGTCGCAATATTTTTCTCATATTTTTCGGACACCGTTAGGCTGACCAATAAACCTAATAACTTTCAACTTGTAATTAGCCTAGCTAATCCCTAATTCGAAATCTTAATCGATTCTAATTAAATCTAAACCTTAGAATCCTATGTTTCACATGATTTTTCTCCTAGCTATATGTCACACGAGTTGCACCCTCCTCCTCTCACACACCGTCTCTCCAATCACCCCTAAATCTACCCCTAGGCTACCCCATTTAGCAAAAAAACCCTTAATGACCCCCAGGCTACCCCACAAAAAAAACCCTTAATGTTTCTATCTCTCACGCAACCTAGGTTTTTCTTCACCCAAACGCAGCCACCAGCAAAGAACTCATGCGCAACCCACATCACCTTCGGCCTCTCTCTCTCTCTCTCTCTCTCTCTCTCTCTCTCTCTCTCTCTCTCTCTCTCTCTCTCTCTCCCCCCCCCACCACCACCTACAATAGCCGCACAGCCCCTCATAAACCTCCACGGCCTGACCCCTTCTCCAACCTCCCATCACCTGAAACAGTCGGCCCCACTTCCCAAATAATCGTGCAAACACCTTCGGCCTCCCATTGTCAGCCTGCCTGCCTGCTCCTCCGGCCAACCCCATCTTGTCGGCTGCCTTCACCTGCCGAACCCCCACAAACAGCACCTCGATCACCCTTGTCATTACCGATCTCCCCTTGCTCCTCCACAAGAACAATGTCTGCCCTTCCAGTGTTTCTGGCCATCCCTTGCGCTGCAAACTACCCATCAGCCCTCAACCTGTCGTCCCCATCTTGCCGGGCACTCAACCCCTCAAAACATCCCCTCTCCTCCACTAGATCCGGCCACCAGCCCCTAAACACCCTACATCCCCTCGGCCATCCATGGTAGCCCTCATTGTCGCACCTCCATCCAAAAACAGCCAGCATCTCCTTTGGAACTGTCGCACTCCCCTCAAGATTAGATCCGGCCCTCTCCTCGCTCTAGAACGCAGCTGTGCCCTCCACCATTCGCTGTCGTTCATCCTCTTTCCGTCGGCATTTGTGTTGCTTGCCACCGTGCCATGTTCGCTGTCCCACGGCCGTCTTCACCGTAGCACACGCCGTACCTCGCTCGCTGCCGGATCCGACCCCTGACGTCGCTACCCGACGTCAATGTAGCTTTCGCCGTTGAGCTTTGTAAGTGATACAACCTATCAAATTGAAGAGCACTGGACGGTGAACGCATATAAACAAACGGGGCTCAATTCCGACTTCGTTTGACCCCTCAAACATAGTCACAAACGTTAGCAAAAAACTGATTTTCGTTCAAAAAATCATATCGCCAGAAAAGAACAAAAACCCCTAGCAAGTGGGGCCCACTAGTGGGCCCTGTAATGCCCTACAAGCTACTGCACAAGTACTAGAGGGGGGTGAATAGTACTTTAAAAATAACAAGGAGTATAATTCCAAATTATAGTGCAAACAACTACCAAAATAATTTGCGGAAGCTTAAATTGAATGACAACAACAAAATTAACAATGCAAACAAATGATGTTAATGGGTTCGGATCCACCCAAGTCTCCCCGACTTGTTCCCGGTGATCCTACGTCCCAACCACCCGGATCCCCTCCGGATACTTAGGTTAGAAACCCTAACCCAAGATTTCCACTATGAATATCTTGTGAAAAACCTTCACAAGATCAAATCATACATGCAAAGGCAATAGTGAATCCCACAACCCGGGATCACAACCTTCTCTCACAACCGAGAGAATCAATAAGCAATATAAATGAGTTTATATTGAAATAAACAATCTTACCACAAAATCCTATACCTTGAGTTTTTCTTACCAAATAGGTGAAAGGAAGGATTTGAGGAAGATGAAGTCACCAAGACCTAGCACCAAGGAAATGACCAGCAATAGGTGCCTAGGAGTGATTTGGAGACTTGAATCAAGCAATAGCTTGAAGAGCTCACCAAGAACAAGCTTCTCTCAATATGGATTCTAAATCTAGAATGTGAGAGAATGGGTTTCTTGTGAGGAAGAGAGCTTTAGAAATGAGTGAGAATGGCTATCTCTTTCTATCTCAATGAATCTCTTAATGGCAGCTCTAACCTAGAGAGAAATGACCTAGGTTCGTATTTATAGGGTCCCATAAAAACAAGTTAGGTCAATTCCCAACGGATAGAAATCTGAGGAAACTAGTCGGTCAAAGAACAACCACTGACCGACTAGTTCATCAACTACTCGGTCAGTCAAACAGCATGGACCGACTAAGTGAGGAACTGAGAAGAAATAGAAATTCAGACCTAGAAATCTAGTCGGTCCAAGAAGACTTTCTGACCGACTAGTTTCACAACTAGTCGGTCAGTCAGTGAATGTAGACCGACTAAGAGGCATAATGAAATAGTCTGAATACAAATTGACTTAGTCGGTCCAAGAACAAAAGTTGACCGACTAGATTATCAACTAGTCGGTCACCAAACGTTCTTAGACCGACTAACGATAAACAGTAACTTAGGAGAAATTTAGTATGAACAGTAAGTCACAACTAGTCGGTCAAAGAAGCATCACTGACCGACTAGTTCACAAACTAGTCGGTCGGTGAGTCAACGTAGACCGACTAACTGTAAACAGTAAGGTGCAAGAAATTAAGGAAGCAAACTAGTCGGTCCAAGAAGAGTTGCTGACTGACTAGATCACCATCTAGTCGGTCAGTACTTCTTCTTGTACCAACTAACATGCACAAACAAGTCCGAATCGAAGCGCGACGCTTCGAGGAAGTTAGAATGAACTTGTACGAAGATCCTAGAGCTACGATATGAGCGTTATGAAGTTAGAATCGTAAGATATACTCAAGGCTTAACATTCTATAGATCGAAGCTAAAAGACTATAAATAAAACCTTAAAGAACGGTCTTCGAAAGCTTCGATTAATTCTTCATGACTTCCAAAACGGTCCAAGAGCTTCAACGAAGCTTTAGGCAATGAATACGTGCTTTGAGAAGTCTTGAGATGTCGCTTTGAATGTTCTCGTGATTTTTGCGACGATCTCCAATACTGCGCTCACAAATTGTTAGTTCATGAATTATTTATGTTTGCTCATCATCCAAAACCAAATCCGGGGAGTCCAATATTCAACATTCTCCCCCTTTTTGGTGATGACAAACCAACATAAATAATAATCAAAAATAATGATTCAAATGAAAAATACTTACTCCCCCTGCATTGATGGCACGTTAATTCCAAAATGAATATATATGAATTGCATCAATCAGACGAGTAAGATAAATAAAGAGAATCGATTTTTGAAATATCGGATTTTGAAAATCCTTATATATATCTTAACTCCCCCTGAATCTAACATATCAAACTAGATTCTTGGAAATTGAGTTAAATTTTCATTTGCCCTATTTATTATCATTATCTCTCCCCCTTTGGCATTATCCCAAAAATGGGGGGCGTACAACGACAACAACTAGGTAATGGAAAATCCAACACCGGGAGTCGTAGACAGTGACGATGGAACTAATTGACACCAAGGGAAAAGTGATGAAATCAAATCAAGGTGTGCCAAATTGTCCATTATCAAAAAGCAATAATTAAAATCATCAAAAATACCAAATTATTATTCATTTCTTGAATAAAGAAACATACTCTTCAATATTCAATATTCTTGGTTAAATTGGTGCATGGAAAACTATTCTATACATTTATAGAATTTCAATATATTTAACCAAGTTTTTCAATCGTCGAGCGACGATTTCACAAATCATGGACATTGAATGAGAATTAAAATGTGCACGACGAAATAATACAAAGAGAAGATCGATGTATATATATATATATATAAAAACATCATGAGTACATCCAAAAAGATATCGACTACATCAAATGCAACATACCCTTCAAAAAGAAATACATCATACATCATCGATACAACATCATCAATAGAACACCATCATCAACATCCAAAAACAACAACACATACACCGACATCCAACATATCAAAATACAACAAATCAACATCCAAACTCCATCCCATCCTAACCCAAAACACTCTCAAACAGGTATATCATCCAAAGAGCAGTGGAGAGTCCTCGAAACAAACGATCACGAGGAAGTGGCTGGATCTGCAGTCTCCGTGGGTCCAGTCGACGGAGTGGACTCAGGCTCTGCAGGGAGGAGAGGCGTGTCAACAGACGAGATCGTTGGGGCAGGTGTGGAGACATCGACGGTAGGCTCAACGGTAGGGGTCGCAACAGCAGGGGTCTCAACAGCAGGTAAGACAGGAGCAGACACGTCAGCAGGAGCAGCAGCAGCCTCAGAAGTCTGAACTACTGGTGCAGAAGTCTCTGGAGCACCGAAAGTGGTGCCAACTCCAGGAGCAGATGTGGTAGCAGCAGCAGCAGCAGCAGTGGCCTCATCGCCACGGGCCAAGGAAGTGACAAGATCGTCAATATCCTCATCGTCCATCTCCTCGGCCTCAGAAACGGAAGGAGGAAGCTCAATGCCCATCATATGAGCCATACGGCAGACGACCTCCTCGGTACGAGCCAAACGCGACTCGTGCTGACGAAGAAGGCGTACGACATCATCTAATGTGGCAGAAGGAGTGGGGGCAGCAGCAGTTGAGGGAGTGGCCTGGGAAGCAGATGTGGTCGACCTCTGCACGTGACGAAGCGCCGCAAGAGATTTCTTAACGGCCGTCGCGTTCAGAGGAGGACCCAAAGGACACTCATCGTCAGGAGGGAGAGGGACACGGAAATGACGGAAAACCAGGGTCAACAGACACGGGTAAGGGATATGCGCAGATTTATTGGTCTTGCGAATACACTCGAAAGAGTCCATCTTATCGAGTATAACGCGAGCCCAATTAATCTCTCAACCCAAGAAAAGAGCGTAAATCAGCTTCAAAAACGGCAGGGATGGAAGAGAAGATGAGCCGTACTTGGGAAGCAAGCACGACTTCAGAATGAGATTTAGCACCCATGCATTTGGCTTGAACGACTTCGAAGGAACACCAATGAAGGCAGGAGGGATCACATGGAAGATATCAGAAAGAACGGACTGATCCAAGGAAGAGATATCATCAACAGAAATATCCGACGGAAGGAGACCAGACGATGAACAACCAAGTACCTCCCCCAAGATTTCTGCCGTGAGAACTATAGGAGTTCCCAAGACAGTAGTCTCGATGGAGTGACTCTCATCGTAGTGGCCTCGGACACGATTGGCGTAGAATAATTTGACCAGGCGAGGATATGGTCTAGGGTTCGCCTTAGCGTCAAATCGAAGGTAGTCAAGGAGCCCACTATAGGAGAGGAGGTCAGCTAAGCCAAGGAAATCTGAAAACTGAACATAGTGCTCCAATAGCATCGGGCAGTGTTCAATACGGTTGTAGGCCGCTAGACACAGAGGGTCGTCGCGACACAACGATATGTCAACACCACCCGCTGGCATTGGGCCCTTTCCCTTAGGCTGGCGAGTCCTAGGACGAAGTGGAGGAGTGGGTTCCCTATGGCCAGGCTCATCCTCAGGAATAAACTCAGTATCGGAATCAGGAGGAGTCGTGGGAGTGTGGAGTATGGGCTTTCTAGACTTAGATAGTTTACCGGGTTTGACGGTCGCCGTCCTCTGCTTCTTCAGAGGAGGCGAAGACGGAGAAGCTTGGGTAGACTTAGCACGGCGCTTGGGCTTAGACGGATTCCTAGGGTTAGAAGGCTCTACAGACATGGGGGATGCCCCCAGAGGAAGTGATAGGGATCCTCGTCTTTGCCATGATCGTGGCATGACGAGAACAAGCAAGTGAAGCTACACAAACCCTAGAGCTGAAAAGAAAATCGAAATAATCAAGCCCTAGATGCAAAGTCGACAAGCCCTAGGATTAAATTCGAAACCCTAGTTCACCTAGAAGTTGAAATGAAGATCAAGATCAAACCCTAGGTTGGAACAAGAGAGCTAGGAGAGGGGTTTTACCTAGGAGAGAGGGTCGACGGTGACGGACGGCGGGGATGGCCGGAAAACTGGCCGGAGAGACGTCGGAAGACGAAGGGGCTCGAGAGGGGTTTAGGGTTTTTCGGGCAGGAGCTGAGATGAATACCGACTAAAACAAATTTTAGTCGGATAAAAGTGAGTTAAGTCGGTCTGGAAAGCGAAAAGACACAATTGCCCTAACATACTTAGTCGGTCATAGTTCAAACACTGACCGACTAGATTACGATCTAGTCGGTCGGTCAATGAGCTTGAACCGACTAAGTCGAAACAGAGGCAAACAGAAATTTCTAGGGCTAGAGTTAGTCGGTCACAGTATACTCACTGACCGACTAGTTTTCAATCTAGTCGGTCGGTAAGTGTACTGTGACCGACTAAAGAAAGAAAGTGACAGGAGAAGGTTAAACGCTTGATCTAGTCGGTCTGAGTTCACTAGCTGACCGACTAGATGAGCATCTAGTCGGTTGACTAATGAACTGAAACCGACTAGAAGAGTCCAAAATTTGATAAATGAGTTTTCTTCAAAAATCACTTGGATGGAACATCTTAACACTCTCATTAGTCATCTAAATTACCCCATAAAACGTCGAAATCTTAAATACGATATTCAAATACGAATTCGAGCACAAATTCAAACATATCACATAAAATCCCCAAAAATTCAATAAATCTAGCATGAACGAAATATCGCGAAATATAATAGCATGCAAGATAATTGAATGAAACATGAATCCTATATCTCGGATTCACCCATAATCCCCAATTCTCGACGCAACCGCACAAAGGAGTCCTCCTTTAGGGGTTTCGTGAAAATATCGGCGATTTGCTTTTGGGTTTCAACGTACACTAAAATGATGTCCTTTTTAGCAACATGATCATCTAAAAAGTGGTGTCGGACATCTATGTGTTTTGATCGGGAATGGTGCACCGGATTCTTCGAAAGACAAATAGCACTTTGGTTATCCACCATGATAGGGCTAGTATCACAATGAATACCAAAATCCTTCAGTGTGTGTCTCATCCAAAGAACCTGGGCACAAGCGGCACCGGCGGCAATATATTCTGCCTCGGTGGTTGAAAGTGATACGGAATTTTGCTTCTTGGAAAACCAAGAGACAAGAGAATTTCCTAGAAAATGGCAAGTGCCACTAGTACTTTTCCTGTCGGATTTGCATCCCGCATATTCGGCATCACTATATGAGACTAACTCATACGTGCTAGATTTTGGATAAAGTAATCCAAAATCAAGTGTATAACTTAGATAACGGAAAATACGTTTTACCGCTACTAAGTGAGACTCCTTAGGTTGAGACTGATAATGGCACATATGCATACGGCAAACATAATATCGGGCCTACTTACGGTAAGATAACGTAAACTACCTATCATACCTCGATATAGACGAATGTCTACATCCTTACCGCCCGTATCCTTGTCAAGATGCGTAGTCGTGCTCATTGGAGTCTTTTTCCCGGAAGCACTCTCCATTCCAAATCGCTTAAGCAACTCCACCGTATACTTCGTTTGGTGGATGAAGATTGCATCGTTCAATTGGCGAATTTGGAGACCTAAGAAATATTTGAGTTCGCCCATGTGGCTCATCTCAAATTGTTCCTTCATAACATTAGAAAACTCTTCGCAAAGAGTGAAGTTAGTAGCACCGAAAATGATATCATCAACATAAATTTGAACTAATAAAATATCATTATTCGCATGCTTAACAAAAAGTGTAGAATCGGCTTCGCCCATTTTAAAATTCAAATCCAAAAGAAAATTCTTTAGGCGATCATACCAAGCTCGAGGAGCTTGTCTCAAACCATAAAGAGCTTTCTTTAGTTTAAAAACATGATTTGGAAATTTTTCATTTATGAAGCCCGGAGGTTGAGAAACGTAAACTTCCTCAACAACATCTCCGTTTAAAAATGCACTTTTAACATCCATTTAAAATAACTTAAAATTTTTATGGCATGCATAAGACAATAATAGTCTAATTGATTCTAATCTAGCTACCGGAGCGAAGGATTCTTCGAAATCGATACCTTCCTCTTGGCGATAGCCTTGAGCAACTAACCGAGCTTTGTTCCGGACGACGACTTGGTTTTCGTCGGTTTTGTTCTTGAAGATCCACTTTGTCCCTATGACGGTGTGGTTCTTCGATGTCAAAGGAACAAGCTCTAATACCTCATTCCTCTCGAATTGAATTTGTTCCTCCTCCATGGCAAGGATCTAAGCACTATCTTCGCAAGCTTCAACTATATTCTTTGGCTCTATCGATGAGGCAAAGGCACAATTGGCGAAATGGTGGACTTGAGATCTCGTCTTGACACTATCATGAATATTGCCAATGACTTGCTCATGGGGATGGTCGCGAACGGTATGAAGCCGCTTGGGAATACCTTGATCACTAGGCACATTCTCAACAACTTCATTAGTCGGGTTAGTATCAATAGAATCAATTGAATCAATAGACTTAGAATTTTCAAACGAATCACATAAAACATCCATAGAATCATTGTCATTTGAAATTCTAGAATTAGTGAAATTCTCATTAAAAGAGACATGAAGTGATTCCTCGATCGTAGAGGATCTTTTGTTGTATATCCGGTAGGCTTTGCTACGTGAGGAATACCCAACAAATATCCCCTCATCCGATCTCGGATCAAACTTGTCCAAATTATCATATGTGTTTTTAATAAAACATTTTGCGCTGAAAACATGAAAATGTTTAACTTGAGGCAATCTACCAAACAACAATTCATAGCAAGTTTGTTTGGTGCCGGGCCTCAAAAGTATTCTATTAAACACATAACAAGCGGTGTGTACCGCTTCCGCCCAAAATTGATAACCAAGTTGACTATCTTCGAGCATAGTGCGAGCACACTCCACAAGCGTTCTATTCTTCCTCTCAACAACACCATTTTGAGGAGGTGCGCGAGGGAAAGAAAACGTGTGAGTAATTCCAAGATCATCACAAAAATTTGAGAAAGACTCATTCTCAAATTCACCCACATGATCACTACGAATAGTGACAATGGTGGTTCCGATGAGATTTTGTACTTTCTTCACAAATATTGTGAAGTTTTCAAAAGCTTCATTTTTATTACATAAGAAAAATACCCATGTAAATCTAGAATAATCATCGACGATGACAAGTCCATATCTTGCATTTCCTAAGGAAGCAACTCTAGTTGGCCCAAATAAATCTAGATGTAATAGCTCTAGTGGCCGTTTCGTAGAAATGCTTTTCGTAGGTTTAAATGAAGATTTAGGAAGCTTGCCACGTTGACACGAATCACAAAAACTTTTCTTTTCAAAAACGAGCTTCGAAAAACCTTTAATGGAATTTAATTTCGAAAGCTTATAAAGTGTTCCAAAGTTCACATGTCCAAAGCGTCGATGCCATAAGTGTTGTTCACTTGTGTTGGCAACGAGACATTGTTCATATGACTTAGGAAGATCCAAAATATAAATATCTTTATGGCGTGTGCCGGAAAATAATAATTTATTATTATCATTTGAAATATGACACAATCCTTTCGCAAAGCTAACTTTGTAACCTTTGTCACAAAGTTGGCTTATTGAAATAAGATTATGATTTAAACCATCAACTAGATAAACATCACTAATTAAGGGTTTAGATGGGTTACCCACTTTACCAACACCGACGATGGTTCCGCTCTCATTGCCTCCAAATACGACGCGGTTTCCATTTGCAATGGGAACTATTCCGGAGAGCAATTGAGCGTCACCCGTCATGTGCTTTGAACACCCGCTATCGAGTATCCAATTCCCTTTGGAGCTAAATTTAAATTTGTTGCTCCTTTTCTTTTTCTTTTCCGTGAGTACCTAAAGATAGAAAATTTCATATCACGGTACCCAAGGTCATTGGGTCCTCAAAGGTTAGACCTTTGGAAGCCAAGTCCAATTGGACTTAGACTTCCCCACATAATTTCTACTATGCACAACATCCGAAAAATAAGCATTCATATACACTTGTTTTTCATCCATGCTTGTGTCCTTTGGGCTCCAAATAGTGAAAATTTTGGGAGCCATCATCCTATTGGTTGCATGCATGCGACGTTGGTTTCTACGTGATGCATGTTGTGGATAGGCATAAGGAACATGATGAAATGGTGCACGACGAGAATTATTCATATGATGAGATGAGTGAACATATGCATGTGTGGGAACACGTGCGTGAGGGTGTCTCACATGGTGTGCACGTGCCCGTGAACGTGTAGCATAGAAATCATCATATGTGTGAGACGGTGGAGTAGGACGTGTGTTCCTACGTGGCATGGTATTGGTGTACATATAAGCATGCCCCTTCTTTGGAGGTCCACCCAAAGTGGGTTTCTTTCCAAAGGAGGGTGTGGACGAGGTGAAAGCACCATTGGTAGATGAACTACCAATAGAGTGTTTGCTACCACTCGTAGAGTCACCGGAAGTTGGCCTAACAAAAGTAGTGGCCGCTTTGGACGGACATCCCATCGTATGCCCCAAACCAATGTGGTGATTGGCCGGAAGTAAGTCACTTAGGATTTTATCCAAATGGTCCTTACCCTTATTGAATTTATTAATTCGGCCTAATGTGTTCTCATATTTCTCTTTGAGAGAACGCATAGAAGTATCCAAGTTGGATACTTGCGATGTGAGCACATAAACACGAGATTTGAGATTCTCGTTCTCAATACTCAAAGTCGAGTTTTGAGAAGTTAAATCCGCTATCCTATGTTCTTCCGGATCATCAATGCTAACATGTTCAAGTTTAGATTTAAGATTAACAATCTCATTTCTTAACTCTTCAACAACGGTGTCGTTGTTGGTGATGATAGTCTTAGGCGAGGTTTGAATGCTAGCTAGGTCATCTTTTACTTTAGTATATCTATTTACTAATTTAGTGTATTTAGACCATAAATGAGAGTTAGCATCCCTAAGATCATCCATAGTTACCTCATCGCCTTCGTCGTCGCTATCATCGAAGGAGGAAGATCCTTGATCATGCTCCTCTCTTGCCATGAAACACATGTGAGCTTGCTCCACTTTCTCATCGTCCGACTCTCCGCTTGAGGAATCCTCGGAGTCGGTGAATGTTGCTCCGACAAGTCCCTTTTTGTACCCCTTTTTGTACTTTTTTGACTTGTCGAACTTCGGCGCCTTCCACTTCTCCTTTTGCTTGTTTTGAGGACAATCCGCTTTGATGTGTCCTGGCTTATTGCATTTAAAGCACAAAGGTGGAGAGGCGTTAGTAGAAGTAAATTTAGATTTTTGTTTGAAGTTACCCTTTCGGAAGAAGCGATTGAACTTCTTTGCCATGAGTGCAATGGATTCCATGTCCATTTCTTCTTCCGAGTCCTCATCATCGGTAGAGGTGGATGAAGCCGCCTTGAATGCAATTGCCTTTTTCTTAGGCACGTCTTGGTTCAAATAGGACTTCATCTTTTCTTGTAACTTCACCTTGCTATCTTTGCGTACCTCGTATGACATCAAAGTACCCATCAATTGAACTACGGTATATTTATTCATGTCATTACCTTCCTCGATGGCGAAGGTACGTTTCTCCCAAGAAGAAGGAAGTCCTTCGATAAGCTTTGAGCACTTCTCCTTTTGAGTGTAGGACTTGCCGAGGGCCTCTAACTCGTTTATTATGTCAACGAAGCGAGCGTAATATTCCTTCATCTTCTCGCCCTGTTGCATATGAAACATTTCGTAATCTTTGTTTACGACTACGAGTTTAGAGTCTCTTACCCTACTCGTCCCTTCATGAAGTATGAGGAGGGAGTTCCAAATTTGATATGCACTCTTACATGTGCATATCATATTGAAGTCCTCGGGCTCCAATACGCATTGCAAGGCATTCATTGCCTTGGCATTGCTTACCTCCGCGGCGATCTCCGCGGTAGTCCATTTCTCAAAGTCTTCTTCTTCGGGCTCGATGTATTCCTTCATTGTGGTCCTCCATAGAGACGCACTCCGGAGGAAGGTTTCTATCCGGCATTTCCAGTACCCGTAGTTGGTACCGTTGAAGAATGGAGGCCTCGTAGAGGAATGTCCTTCCATCACCGAAGATGCTCCTTCTCGGTTCCTGAAGGTGTCATAGTTGGAAGGTGGACGCACGGTCTTGTTGTCGTTGGCAGACATAGCTAAGTATCCGGCTCTGATACCAAATGTAATGCCCTACAAGCTACTGCACAAGTACTAGAGGGGGGGTGAATAGTACTTTAAAAATAACAAGGAGTATAATTCCAAATTATAGTGCAAACAACTACCAAACAATTTGCGGAAGCTTAAATTGAATGACAACAACAAAATTAACAATGCAAACAAATGATGTTAATGGGTTCGGATCCACCCAAGTCTCCCCGACTTGTTCCCGGTGATCCTACGTCCCAACCACCCGGATCCCCTCCGGATACTTAGGTTAGAAACCCTAACCCAAGATTTCCACTATGAATATCTTGTGAAAAACCTTCACAAGATCAAATCATACATGCAAAGGCAATAGTGAATCCCACAACCCGGGATCACAACCTTCTCTCACAACCGAGAGAATCAATAAGCAATATAAATGAGTTTATATTGAAATAAACAATCTTACCACAAAATCCTATACCTTGAGTTTTTCTTACCAAATAGGTGAAAGGAAGGATTTGAGGAAGATGAAGTCACCAAGACCTAGCACCAAGGAAATGACCAGCAATAGGTGCCTAGGAGTGATTTGGAGACTTGAATCAAGCAATAGCTTGAAGAGCTCACCAAGAACAAGCTTCTCTCAATATGGATTCTAGATCTAGAATGTGAGAGAATGGGTTTCTTGTGAGGAAGAGAGCTTTAGAAATGAGTGAGAATGGCTATCTCTTTCTATCTCAATGAATCTCTTAATGGCAGCTCTAACCTAGAGAGAAATGACCTAGGTTCGTATTTATAGGGTCCCATAAAAACAAGTTAGGTCAATTCCCAACGGATAGAAATCTGAGGAAACTAGTCGGTCAAAGAACAACCACTGACCGACTAGTTCATCAACTAGTCGGTCAGTCAAACTGCATGGACCGACTAAGTGAGGAACTGAGAAGAAATAGAAATTCAGACCTAGAAATCTAGTCGGTCCAAGAAGACTTTCATCCCGACTAGTTTCACAACTAGTCGGTTAGTCAGTGAACGTAGACCGACTAAGAGGCATAATGAAATAGTCTGAATACAAATTGACTTAGTCGGTCCAAGAACAAAAGTTGACCGACTAGATTGTCAACTAGTCGGTCACCAAACGTTCTTAGACCGACTAACGATAAACAGTAACTTAGGAGAAATTTAGTATGAACAGTAAGTCACAACTAGTCGGTCAAAGAAGCATCACTGACCGACTAGTTCACAAACTAGTCGGTCGGTGAGTCAACGTAGACCGACTAACTGTAAACAGTAAGGTGCAAGAAATTAAGGAAGCAAACTAGTCGGTCCAAGAAGAGTTGCTGACTGACTAGATCACCATCTAGTCGGTCAGTACTTCTTCTTGTACCAACTAACATGCACAAACAAGTCCGAATCGAAGCGCGACGCTTCGAGGAAGTTAGAATGAACTTGTACGAAGATCCTAGAGCTACGATATGAGCGTTATGAAGTTAGAATCGTAAGATATACTCAAGGCTTAACATTCTATAGATCGAAGCTAAAAGACTATAAATAAAACCTTAAAGAACGGTCTTCGAAAGCTTCGATTAATTCTTCATGACTTCCAAAACAGTCCAAGAGCTTCAACGAAGCTTTAGGCAATGAATACATGCTTTGAGAAGTCTTGAGATGTCGCTTTGAATGTTCTCGTGATTTTTGCGACGATCTCCAATACTGCGCTCACAAATTGTTAGTTCATGAATTATTTATGTTTGCTCATCATCCAAAACCAAATCCGGGGAGTCCAATATTCAACAGGCCCCACCCGCTCAGATCTAGGTGCCCAGATCTGGGCGCTCAGATCTATGCTGGGTACCCAAGCGGGCGGGCCCCAA
>CM061138.1:151496514-151531409 GCA_030789695.1 Scilla litardierei | reverse complement strand
TGTTCGGACTTGAAGTCCAGACACCAAAAGGTGTCTAACCTGTAGGTAAAATAAGTATTGCACACATAAGGAAAAAAATAAATATAAAATCGTATGTTATAAGGTACAACCTATAGCCTCATTCGGAAGTCCTTGACCAAATTCAAACCAACCAGTCTCATCTTATATCTTCTCTTGAAGCCAGTCTTATCGTTCCACCACGTAGAACTCGCCCATGTCCTTCCTCACCCGGGTGCTCGTCATATCATCATTAGGTCATGTGGTTGCTTAGGCTTTGATCGTGCCTTTTCTAGTTGCTCTCAGATGTCTTTGTTCAGTTTAGATGTTGCTTATGGATGTTTTTCCTTGATCTGTTTTAGTTTTACGAATGGTGTTAGTGTGCGTTTGTCCTAGTTTCATTTTATTGCTTGTTTTTGTATGTGTGTTCCGTTGGTTGTTGTACTGTAGCATGTTATGTTCCTTTCGCTGTTTAATTATTTGTCTGTGTGTTATTTTTCTACTGTTACATTTTTTGCGCATTTCTCTCCATTAATTTATTAGTCGCCTACGGAATTATGTAGCCTGCCAATTTTGTTTTTTCACTTTTTGTGGATGACAAAGGGGGAGAACATCCGCAATATATTCAGGGGGAGTAATAATCACATTAATCACATTATATCTTTTAATTGTTTGTCATCATCAAAAAGGGGGAGAACGTTGGAACTTGGTATATTCCACCTGTTATTCCATAAAGTTTTGATGCGACAATCAATATATTTTCTGTTACTAACTCTACCTATGCAGATGTGCAGACATAAAGCTTATTCTATTCATATGATACATATGTTCACTTGACAAGGACTCTCTGAGAATACTGGCTTCGCTACTCATATTACGTTTGGATAACGTATTTTCGGAATGATGTAATTTTATTTTTAGATAGCCTCAGGGCCTTGGCTATAACATATCATATATCCCTAAGCTCCAAATCACATTATCTTCCGACCCAATTAATCCTAAGTCAAAATTTTCATTTTTCATATTTGGTCGGCTAGGATTTTTCGTAGTCGACTAAAAATATTTTCTTTGACTTTTGACCTGAAAATTGCTGACAAGGATCTATCCGTTGACTGATCCACATCACCATCCTTAAATGACCGTTTATGACCGTTTTAAAATTTGTCGACCTTCAAATTTTCGTAGACGACTAAACCGTTTTTTGTCCGTTTGAGTCCGAAATTTTCTGGACAGTTTCTATCCGTTTGGAACTGCCTCCATAATCGTTTTTTAACACTATAAAAGGAGGGGTACCCCCTCTATTTTCATTCACATCTTTTCCTCTTCTTTTGTTTTCATTTGTAGAAATTAAAGCTTTAATTCTCTTGGAAAAAGTTGTTTGTGTTCTCATTTATAAGCAGAAATTCTGATCTCTTTCTTCATTTGAGAACTAAAGAACTTCAAGGGTGTTTCGCAAATTCCACATCTAGAAACATTGAAGTTCTCATTTTAACACCATCCTTTGAATTCATTCTTGATATTCATACGTGTGTTTTCTTATTTCATTATTTCTTCAACAAGCTTTGAATCTCTAGTTATAGAGATTGTACAAAGTTTGGGACACGGGGAGTGTCGCCATTTTTTGTAAGGTGATGTTTGCAGGGCAAGTGATTATAGTGAATTGAAAATCTCTACGGGGAGTAGAGGACTGGAGTAAGATCAAAAGGATCCGAACCAGGATACATCTTTGTGTTTGCGATTGGTTTATTTTCAATACTCGTCATTTAATTTCTGTTCCATCTTTGCAAATTTTAGTAACGTTTTATTTGCAACAAGTTTTTTTAATACACTATTCAACCCTCCCTTCTAGTGTATTTGTGTATACAGGCGATCCTACATGATAGTCAGAGTGTTGTGCACTTGGCTAAGAATCAGGTCTTCCATGCTCGCACCAAGCATATCAATGTGAGATTCCACTTTATCAGGGACTATATGGGATAAGAAGATGACGACGTTAACGTGCTGAAGAACGAAACAGAGGACAACCCGACGGACATGCTGACGAAGGTTGCATCGGGAGTCAAGTTCAAGCACTGTTTGGGCTTGCTCAATGTGGTTCTGCGATGAAGTTGGTGTTGGCCTTAGGAGGGGGCATTGAGCTCGGTGGAGCTAGTTGTAGTCCTTAGGGGCATTGTGCTCTTCAGAGCAAAATGGTGCCAACACCTGATGATGCTACCAAGGTGATGCATGGATGATCATTCGTGTGACGGATGCATAAATCTCACCAAGGATGAGATTTGTGGAAGTTGGTTCGATTTAGGTGCTGACGAGTCATCAGTCATTCAGTCAAGCTATCATGTGCCGAGATAGCTCGTCCATGCTTAGATACGACCTATCTGACTCTACAAAAGTCAAATAGGTCATATGCGAGTTATGGGACTCAACAGTGCATTTGGACTCTCGGTTGTGAGGGTCGTATGGGTTGGCAGCTCAGATGGATCGATAGCTCTACGATTCGACCTAGCAATGGGTCGAACAGCTTGGGCAAGCACTTCAGTAGTTCGGTCTTCAGAGGGAATCTTGGTCGTGCGAGGCGGTGCCCACTTGGATGTGACGGAGGCTAGTAGGGTGAGGTGCACGCCTATTAGGGTTCGACACATTAAATGCATAGAGCTATGATGGGAAATGAATTCTGTTAAAGTTGAGATTCGTATCTTTTGGGACTCCTCCTCAATGATGGCACCTATTGTACCCTAGGGACATATAAGGTAGTTTTAGAGGAGGGTTTCGGTGGAACACATTGGAGAGAATTTGAGCCGCATTTGTGAGAGCCAACTTTGAGAGATATTGTAGACAGCTTTTGGAGAGATTTTTGTGTGCTTCTTCTTCGCTTGTGAAGAGAAGATTCATATCTTTTCGTAATAAAGCTGATTGGTGTTCCCTTGACCGGTCGATAGCCTACAGTTGATATCTCTCTTAGTGCTTCTCGTTTGGTTGTTGTGTTGTTGATCCTCGGTCCTCGGTCCTCGACGGTCCTATGTATTCCATTGTGCTTGTGCTGTCTTTTGGCACATCAAGACCATCATTGGTGAAGGCTCATAAGCCCAGAAGCTAAAGTAGGCTTAATAAGGCGTGCCCTAGATGAAGAATATGATATCTCAAAAATTGAATTACCACAATACACATTCATAAACTTTACATATATAGCACTCCCATTTCGAAGGAGTTGAGCTCATCTCATTCTCAATAATTTCTTTCATTTTATAATTTATTAACTCTCCTTCATGTTCTCATTTGAGTGTTGGCGGAGTCAAAACTGATGCCATCGCCCGAATTCAACTCATTGAGACTCTTGCATATTGTTGTGTGTGCAAATCACGGGTGACCCACAGACACATTAAGGGAGAGTCGTTTGGATCCAGTTGTGCATCACGACATCATTGGAGCAGTATGTTGGAACCGTGAAAATCATCATGTACAACACATAGATAACCCAAGTAATGGCCCAAGAAAATGGAGAGGAGCTCGCCAGCCCCAACCTTGCGAGGCATGCGAATGATGGCGCACAAGGCGCTCCATCATACCTCCACACCCCGCCCAGGTATACATGACATTGGAGTCTTTCAACATGCTACAATGGTAGTTGTAAGGACAATTCACCAAGTTGCAAGCACAACTCGGCCCAAATATTATAGCAACAATCCTATAATAATAACAAACATGCTATTCATCAGCAACAGGGGTAGTGTTTTGTTGAGCAATAAGTATACTCATATTACGCCCCCTAATAACAATCCCACACGTCTCCCGAGTCATCATATACAAAGGGTTTTGCTCGTTCATCCACCTATCACAACTTTAACAATTGCGCAAAAATATAAATTTTTGTGACTGTTTGATGAACAAGAAAAACTCATTCAATTCACGTGATAATCAATGTGTGGGGTTTTAAAGCATAAAGATCGAAATGAATGATTCCAATTGTCCAAAAAAATACGCGATGGTTGACATTTCGAGGCCGCATAGTAAGATTTAGCTCATATGTTACATGATACCCATTACACGCACACGCACATGGACGCATGCTCATATGAGAGAGAGAGAGAGAGAGAGAGAGAGAGAGAGAGAGAGAGAGAGAGAGAGAGAGAGAGAGAGCTAAAACTCTTATCATAAGCCAATCCAGTCGGTTACCCCAATCAATTATCAATATTGTTCATCTTGAAGAACATATTAATAGATTTATACCCCCAAAAATTAAATATTTTAAACCCTAAAAATATATGAATCGACATTGTCACAGCATTGAGCCGACCCAGAGCCAATTACCCGTCTAAATGGGCCAAAGACCCAAGAGCCGAGGAGAGCCAATTGTTTTGTCCCAACCGCCGTGAGACCTGCACGTAAGGCAGAGGCATGCTCCATTTAAAGCGCCAATCAAGTTGACTGTCGGGATCCTTCATCGACTCTAAGCGTGGCGCCCTCCATCAAAGGCCCTTCATCAAAGGCAAGATCACAGGTCAAACATAATTAAGTGCCTTCAATGCCTGAGCGCCACTGAAGATTCGCTAAATGAAGCCATCTCCTATAAAGGGCCCATCCAATGAGGAGCAACAGAACGAATCTATGAGATTTAATACTCATGTACCACTATACACTCAATCTGCTCCACCAAACAAATACTTTCATCCATATAGCTCGGCTAGAGAACTAGTGAACGGCCTCTCAACATGTCGGGCTCGGTTCCACCGAAGATTCCTTAGTCATGAACTGACTTAAGCATCAGAGGAGGTTTGGTCGGAACTCAGATCCGACCCCTTGATGTGCTTCATGTGTTGCAGATCGTTGAGGAGATCACTCGGGCCCGGCTTGGCCCGACGTCCATAGCTCGGCTGACGTCCATAGCTCGGCCCCGAGCCCTCTCTTCTTCGAGTTTGCTCAGGCAGCATCCCGAAGGTCGGTCACATACTCCATGTCAATGACATCCTTCGGGCTACCTATCAGCAACATCCATGGTGAGAAAACTCACTAAAATAGACATATTTCAATTTTGTTACATGTAACATGTAATCCGTCCATCTTTTGAATAGTTGATGTAGTTGATATAAAACTTCAAACAACAAAATTTTTGATACATAAAGATCACTTTATAGATAGATCAAAATATACATGTTTGATTATTAATTTAGAAAATAAATCACTTAGCACACGATATAAAGATCTTAGCTCACCATCTTATTTTATCATTTTCATGTGTGTGTATTGTCACAATAGAAAATTTTATGAGCTGCAGCACAAAGCCCATAAGATTCTTGACGTTTGTTTTAATTTTTGATGTTTGTGAGTGATCCACACATTCAAAACTCCAACACACCAAAAATCAAGTAAACCCTAATCTATTTGAGCCTCGATCGGATCGTTATAAATTCGACGATCGGTTTCCCAACAATGGAACTTTCTGTAACGATTTGATCGAGTCTCAAAAAGGCTCATGTTAATTTTTGGTATGTTAGGATTTTTTTGGTGCTTCAAAAAATAGTATGTTAGGATTTTTGATATGTGTAGATCACTTCCAAATCATCGAACCTTAAAAAAAACATCAAAGATCATGAAATTACCTTCAGTTTTACGAGCATTCAACACTGGTTTGATCGGAATTGATTTTTCACTCTTCATCTGAGATTTACCACACCGACAAGCATGAAATTCTTTACGCTTATTCCAAACTCGCGGCATCTTTGAATCCACCCTTCTCTCATAATCTGAGAACAACTCAAGTAAAATAACAACATAAATAGTGATATTTAAAAGAAAATCATTTTGCAGTAGCCAGTGCAAATGCTAGCACTAGACAAGAAATGCCACACCCCTTTTCTGTCATGATCATCTACTAAGAAGCTTCATTCTTATTTAACGCGAAGCAGAAACATAATTCTGAATTAAGAAATGGGATAAACTTGGATGTTGTTACGTAGGTCTGAAACGTAGGGTATTTCATTTCATTGCATAGTTCTCATGATAAAAGATACAAGGGCAAACAATATGAACTTGGGACTATCCAATGTATCGTGTACGTAGAAGAACCCATTTTGAATAAAGAAGTTTGCTATCAAACTTCTAGGAGGGCAATCTTCCAATAATGGAACAATGAATCATAACGCGCGTCTGTTTCTGCGTAATCTTGTATGTTGTATGAATTCATCAAATTAAGAACCAAATATAGACATGAGGACATAGCTTATGTACCTCCACACTTGCTCGGAGAAGACCCATCTTGGCCAGCTCAATGTATCCCAATCAGAACAAAATCGCTCCATAGCGATTTCTCCCATCCTCAAACTCCTTTGCTCCCTGACAAACTGCATTGTCTTCTGTTTTTGGGGAGAAAAGGAGCAAAAACAAGAACCAATCCATGACAAGTCCAGTGACTATGAGTCACTGCATTGTTCTCATCAGCTTGCACTTCGAAATGAAATGAGTTGGCGTGTAGTTTAGACTGCAAAGCTTCAATAACTCAGCAGACCGCTGCTTCAATGCTTGATCACATCCACTTTGAATAACCAGCAGCAACTTCGCCGCCAATCCAGCCTCCACCGCAGTCCGCCTGCAAACCGCCCACAAAACACACAAAGCACGCTGAGTGCAAGCCTCTGAAACCCTCATCAACAGCCTCACCACATTCGGAATCGTTTGTGGACACTCCTTCAAAGCCAGCTGCCCTTCAGGCACGTTCGAAAGATCTTCCAAAATCTGCAATGCAGGTTCAACACACTCCAGGCTCAATTCGGGCAACAACTCGACGATCCAAGACACAGCCCCTACACTGACAACTAGACTCCTGACTCGACTATGCGAGCAAATAGTCCGAAGAACGCTAATTCCAGCCAAAACCCCTTTCGGGCGCTTCTTATCCTTACCCAATCTCAAAATCCCCACCAAAAGGCTCAAGCTTGCCACTGCCTCCGACTTAAAATCCTTCTCCTCCATCAAGTTTTGCAAGAATTTCGTGCAATTAATCTTCGTTTCAATCGTCCCTTCATTCAAAAGATCAACCACCAACGATATCTTCGCATGCTGCATCAAGTTCACCTTCGAATCGGAATCAAGACCGAGATGTACAAGAATGCCAATGGCCTCAGACCCAACATCATGCGAAGTGAGGGGGGGCCCAACAGAGAAGAGATCAACCCAACTCCATTGGAGCTCGCCACTGTCCTCCTAGTAGAAGCGTGGGCGGCGACCAGACCGCGGAGGTCCTTAAGCGCATGCACCCTGGCCTGCCCCTTGGCCTTTCGGAGGGAATCGACGATATCGGCAGCTCGGCCGTTAACGTCCTCCGCCCTCTTCTTCATTCTCAAATACTTCTGCGAGAACCAAGCGTGGATCAGCTGCTGAAACGTGCGGTTGGGAAATGGGGGTGACGGTATCATCCCAGAGCTCCTGCATCGTTGTAGGGCAGGCGAGGTTACCGAACGAGAACCACTTCAAAATAGAGCTGGACTCTATTCACCGTTTTTTTTCGGTGTATAGAGGTGACAATCCCCCAAAAAATGAAAGATACAAGGTAAGAGAGAGTGTGATTGAACAGATTTTTTGATTTTTTTTTTTTCAAATGGGAAAGATGTCCCATCCCTACACCTGTCTTTCGGTGTATATAGCAACTGTCTCAAAATATTGGCCCGATCGTAGGTCTGACCTGTGAAGAGGGTGACCGGATCCGTCATGGGCTCAAGCGAGATCGGGCAGATGAACACTGCTGGTATCTCGTCGACTGGGTCCAAGTCATCGATCATCTTCTTCAGATCGAGCTTCTCGGCAGCGGCGACGGAGACCGCACCGCCGACGATCCCGTCTTTGATGACGGTCTCTACGTTGACGATGTGGCCACCGCCGGCCGCCTCGAGATTCTAGGATTGAAGGTTTGGATATTGGGGCATTGTAGAAAAAATTGGGAGCCCTAATTTTGTGGATGAAACAGAATGGGGTTTGAGGTTAGAATCATGACCGAGGAGCTATGATCATGAAGAAAATGGGAGAGTTTATTTTCACAAAAATGAAAGTGAGATCTAAATCCACAATGAGAGAGGGTCAACGGGAGAGTCTGAAAGAAGATGCGGTCTTAAGTCTCTCTCTCTAATGCTTGCTTTCTTTTGTTGCCCGGAGAAGTTTTCAGAGAAACGAATCTGTAGTGGAGAGAGAGAGAGAGAGAGAGAGAGAGAGAGAGAGAGAGAGAGGTAGTCAGTGACGACGGGCTGTAGTCGGTGGCGGATTGTGTGTGGGGGTCGCATGACCCACGTGCAGACCTGACAGTGGGGACAGTAATCTCTCGGTTCTATCACTATATACGAATTTTACCCGATACGGTAAACTGGCAGCTTTGCCATGCCTTCTCTTTGTTTGGACTGGCACTTTCCGTACCGGTTTTGGCATTAAATAAGAGAATTGCTATATTCACCTTAATTGTTGAGTAGGGATTGATAATTTGTCAAAAATAGAAAACAACTATCAGAAATAATAGGAGATGTAATTCATGAATGATTGTTATGAGATGGGCTTATTGGGCCTATTGGGTATCCACCCACATTATTTATTATATATATGAGGCTAAGGGTTTCCTAGCCGTAAATCTTGCTCACAACACGTTATCGGCACGCTCACAGCTGAGCCGAACATCTGCCGACGGACGAATCGCGACGTGAAAAAGCTTCTTTCACCGAACTTTGCTAGATCCGGCAGGTAGGATCTAGAAGTAACCTTTATCCCCTAGATCTAAATTTTTATGTGCATGATAATGAATCAGTGATTTACTTTAAATTAGATCTATCTTTTTTGCTTAGATCTAAATGAAAAATCACATTTTTAATATATATCTCTTTTCAAAAAGAGGTTTTATATCATTTTTGGAAGAAAAATCAACTTTTCACGATAAAAAACAAATTTTTGCAGTAAAAACGTTGATTCAAAGATTAAAAATTGTATTTTTACAATAAAAATCAAAATTTTCCTCCGAAAATCATCAATCCAGAAGATTTGGCACCCCCGCGCGTGCCCAACGTGCGCGCACCTCGCAAAGAACCTACGTGCCCGACGCGCGGCCAGCCGACGCGTGAGGCGCGTCCAGCCGACGTGCCCGACGCACGGCAGACGGCCGCGCCTGACGCGCGGACCGCCGCCGCGCGAGGCGCGGCCAAAGGGCAGACCGCTGCTGCTCTCGATGTGCGAACCGCTGCCGCGTGAGGCGCAGCCAACAGCCGCACCCGACACGCGGCAGGTGGCTGCGCCCGACGCGTGGACTGTTACCGCGCGAGGCGCGGCCCGCCGCGGCACCTGACACGTGGTCCGCCGTTGCGCCTGACGCGCGGCCCACCGCCGTGCACGTGCCTCGCACGTGCGTGTCCCGCTGCCGCGCGTCTGCCCCGCGCGTGCGTGCACTCTGCCACCGCGCACCTGCCACGTGGACACGCACGTTTCCCGCGCGTGCCTCGTCGCAACAAAGCCCTAATTAGGGGTTTTATGCTTTTTAGAAGGCTATTTTCGAAAATTAATTGGATTTACTGTTCGATTTTTTTCTTTCCGCGTAAATCTGATTCATCATATGTGTAAACCTTCACTAATCGCATTTTTTGATTAATTGATTATTTTACTTTTAATAATTATGACGATCCTGAGACCGCTCTCTCGTTAGTCAGCTAACTTAACGGGGTATGACGTTTCCACGTGGTCCGATTAATTACTAAAAAATATTTTATTCCATTATAAATGCGTGGTATGTATATTTTCATTGCATGTAGCATGAAATTACGTTTACACATACTACATGCCTGTGATGAATATTAAATGCCTGCTGCATTGTTGATGTCTCTGCGACGAATGTTAATATTTGGTTGTGTTTTTGGATCGGCAACATATTACATGCAGGTGTAGAAAATTATATGCATGTTGCATATTTAATGTTCTATGATGCACATTTTATTTAGCATGCTAAAATCTCTATGATATATTTTTAATGCCTGTAGCATAAATATATGTCTGAGATAAAATTATTTATATACCTGCAACATATAAATAACATGTGCATACATCATATATGTTTCAATTCATGTTAACTGAGCATACATTTTTAGCTCACATGCTTGATATTGTTTGCATGGATAATTTAGTTTCTCTCAACTATTTTATAGACATACCTTTTAATCTTACAAGCTTTATATTATGTGCATGATAAATCAGTAAATGTTACATACCGCACACTTATATGCTCATACCATGCTTATGCTCATGCTCATAATATGACATTGTTTTATGACAACAAACCAACAATAATTTCAAAAAGTTTAACATCATATCCACTTTAACAAATTGAACCTGAAGTTCAAATCAAATCAAAAGTCAATACCCTTTTGCTCAAATAAAATAAAAATTACCAAATACGCTGGATTATACGAAAACTATTTATGCGATCTTTTTAGAGATACACTTTTTGCGGTAAATAGATCTCCAAGATCTATGTTTTATATAAACCAATATTGACCCCAGCAGTTGTCATAACACCGCTAAACTGTTTTAGAGTAATCTCATTTTACAAGGTATGATTCTTTAATCTATCCTTAATTTTAAGCGTACGCCCAAAGTCGTGTTTTAATAGATAAGTGAGAAATTATAAATTTCGTAGCCACGTATTTGTTTCCCTTTGAGCATGATTCTTTATCCAAATTATACTTGAATGACTCAATAAAAATAAAAATGGCCTGGAGACTATACTTGAGTTTTCAAATAGACTTTTAAAAGTCTCTCATAAATTAGAAAAGTGGAAATATAGAAACTAACTCATTTCCCTTGTATATGTCTACTTCGTAAGACTAATATTCATTCTCCCTTTTAAATAACAACAAGGAAGACTGAAAACATGGGAAGTCTTGAATAAAATGAGAAATGGAAGATATGATATACCTCGACATGGAGTAAGCAATGACAAATCAATATCAGACCAGAAGTTCTGATAACTTATGCTTTTGCAACATGAATGTGCAATAACTTATGCCATGTAAAAATATATACATATCTAGTCTAATCGACGAAAGTCAAATTGAGCTTATGTATATTTGGCTACTCCCCGAGGATAAATAAACTTTGAAAACAAATTTAACTTGTTGTCAAAACATAAGTCTTAATGAGCATAATTGTAGACGTATGCTTTCAAGAGCACACATCAAACTATAAAACTTGTTGCCATTACATAATTAACAGTAGTATTCTCTTGCAGTATATATGTACTTAAATGCATTATCACAATATTTCTTATTGACGAATTTCATGCTATTTATGCATTTTATTTTACTGCGAATGATTTGTTGTCCTGAATACTCTTAAAACATAAAATGAGGATGCCATGTACTCTCTGAAACTTAAAAAGTTTCAAAGGATATTCGTCAAAACGAAATCCCTAATGACCCAAGAATTCAATAAAGCCTGAAGCTTTGTCCCACTATGATCCGCATAATAGTCAACGTGAAGATGTAATCATTCATAATCAGAACACAGTTCACCTATTACCGGACAAAATTAAATTGAGCATTTTGATGGACTTTTAAAAGCCCCACATAAATCCGAAAAGAGGAATTAATTTGGAACACCAGAAGTGTCCAGAATTGACCAACTTTGGAACGATGTCACCCTGGATTGATGATGCAAGACATCATTAGCCAATCCTGTAAATCTTATGAACTCGAAGATTCTTCAAAAAGGGTGAAACATTCATTGATCCATTCAAAAGGGAAAAATGATTACGAGATCATCTCCATTTACATGGATATTGAATCTCTTCACTTCCTCAAACGAATTTAAGATGATATATTTGCTATCATCATTAACATGATAAGACCTTTGGGTCTCTTAAGAGTATTTGAGGGATAAAAGTGGATTTATCCACTCCCTACATAGGGCTGATGATGTACTTTAGAGTACTCATTCATATATCCTCTAAAAATGGTCATTATCAAACCTATTATCCAACCGAAGTCCAACTTTTAACAAGCATATAGGACATGTTAATAAATGGCGGATAACACTGGAAAATCATATAATATTCACAACCTGAATAATGTTGAACACCCTAAAGTTTGTGTTCACACCTAAAAATGGGTAATATAAATAAATCATTAAAATGATTTAAACATGATTACTTATCCATTAAAAATCCAGTTGTAGGTGACTACATATGAATATCCAATTACAATGCAAACCATCAAAACACATCCTTAGAACATATTTATATGAGCATGATCACCTAATATAAACAGTTTCCGAGAACCCCTAACGGGGAAGAGTTTATAGCACATCTTTTAGATTGTACCATGATGAGTACACATCCCCATATCACTACTATAAATCATCAAAATGCACTCTAAACATGGGAAGCGTTTAAAATCACTTCTCCTAAGATGTGCATTGATGGACCATCATCTAAAGATTCGATGAGATCCTGAAGATCCTTCACATCTTTAACTTCCAAGTATTAGGTTCAACAGAAGTATTATAATCATCCATGAGCCTGAAGCTCAATTGACCATTTCAAACATTAATACCTATGATCTGATTATCATGAATTGTGATGAGATCCTGAAGATCCACAATTATGAAACTGTTAAACAGTTATCAGACATAGTTACTACCAATATAAATATTGTTTAATTCACACATCCCTGCTGCTAAAAATCCAGCTAGGATTGGCATACCAAATATAATGGACGCAATCCACCCGTAGCAGAAGTGGATGTCCTCAATGGATGAAATGACATACCACGAGGCTTCAAAGCGAGAAATAACTTCTGGAGACCCTAAAGCAATACCACCACAGGAAAATGAGCTCATCTCCATATCATATCCCTTTCCAGAACCTCTAGAAAAGATGAATCTGGAATAAATTGAATAATGTACGTACATGGGGAGGTGTTTGGATAAAAACACACTTGTCGACAATTACTAACATTTCATTTTGCCAATTAAATGATAAATATCATTCCACACTCCGTTTCCTGAAGCAAGCATAGACATTTCAAACATGTAAAACCTTAGTAAATAACTATATTACAATACCAACACCTATAACTATATAATGGTATAGCCACCCACCACCATGTGCGTAACGTAACCATGCACAACCAAACCTATCGCTATACACACATCATCCATTACTATGTTCATAGCACTATACACAAACCACAAACAAATATAACAATATATTTAGAGCCTACCCACTTAAGCATGGGTGAAACTCAAAGACCCATACAAGAACCAGAATACTTTATATACATAACACGATATTTATACTTATACCAACACACCACTCTTATATATATATACTAACGTAATTATATCACTCGTCATACTATATAGGTAAAAACACATGCTATCATATACACACAATAATATCAATCACACTTTATATTTAGTCAAGTAACACACCCATAATGCAATCACTTTACATACTATAATAATATTACAACATCAGCACATGTATACAATCAAAATACACTATCCTATACATGCATACATCGTATAGTCACTTACATATAATATATTCACACCATAGCAATTTACGTATAATTATCATACTACTACATATACCTATCCATACATAGTTACACCACATAATAATTAGGTATACCTCATGGTATACACGTACACACACAACATCCCATAAAGGCAAGCAATACTAAACAAAATTATAATCCTATTACCATACGTATATCACACATATTCATACAGTATGTATATATCTACCTGTGACTAAGCACATACATATCTACGTATGAGTACACGCTCATACGTACTAACATATATATCATATAATAGGCCTGTACACTTAACTATAAGTACACCTATTATCATTACACCTAACATGCACATGACTTACTAGTATACTATTTCAAGTACTTACAAGTACCTTCATACTATATACACTACTAGTAGACATTTCAACACTAATTCTAATATACACTAACATCCCTAAAGTGGTATAGCTATCCACACTATACTTATAAATACTATCATGCATACATCTTCACATATAGATCATGAATAACATTGAGTATGCATATATAACACAAGAGACAATCATTAATATACTAAGGGTAGCACACACATACATGAGTGGTACGCAGGGGTTCACACACGGGTCCACACACTCTACCTATATACATGCACCACGACGATATCACAAAACTAATGGGTCCACCACACTACACTAAGGTTGACATAGGCAACGGCAAGCACTAGTAGGATGACTAAGCAATTGTAAGGGAACCGAAATCAAATAGCGTAATGAGATTGGAATGAACGGGTTCAGATAAGGCGAGAATAAGGAGATAGCTTGGTTAGGTGAAACATAGATATAATAGTGAATATTTAAGCAAGTGAAAGAGAGATATAATAATATCATTATAAAATACAGGAGAATAGTGTGTAGATGATATAAATTAAAATACGAACTAGGGATTAGGCGAAAAATAATGAGTTGAGTAGTATATATATAATAAGAGAAGGAACAGTATATTAGATTATCGAAAAATCATTATATGAAGGAAGTGAGTTATTCTCATGAGCATGGAAGATATAAGTTAGAGAAATATTATAAGGTTGTGATTCAAAGATTTTGGCGAAAAGTTTCGAAATTCAAAAATGCATTTAAGTCAACTGAAGAGTAGGAAGTCTAAACTCATACTAAATGTTTTCAAAGACTTTAAACTGGAAGATGAATTCAAAATAAATAAAATTTGAAAATATTTTTCAAAGGATCAAGATGGTAATGGGGAGATTCAACGATTGATGATTTATGACACGAAGGAATCACGAGAAACGAAGGCAAGGAAGTGCATCAAAAATTCAAGACGTAAATACTGAAAATGTTGTGGCAATGAGGGGAGTGAATCTTGAGGGGAGTTCGGCAGTTCCAAGGGAGATGCTGGCTGTTTTGGATGGAGGTGCGGCAATGAGGGCTGCCATGGATGGCCGAGGGGATGCAGGGTGTTTAGTGGCTGGTGGCCGGATCTAGTGGAGGAGAGGGGCTGTTTTGAGGGTGCGAGTGCCCGACAAGATGGGGACGGCAGGTTGAGGGCTGATGGGTAGTTTGTGGTGCAAGGCATGGCCAAAAACAATGGAAGGGATGACGTTGTTCTTGTGGAGGAGCAAGGGGAGATCGACAATGGCAAGGGTGATCGGGGTGCTGTTTGTGGGGGTCGCCTGGAGGTTGGCTGGCGGCGAGGAGGCCGGCAGGCTGCCGAGCGGCAAGGAGGACTGTGCGGGCTCCTAGGGGAGAGATGAAGCAGTGTATAAGAGAGGAAGGAGGGGTATTTTGCGTGGAGGCTGCTACTGGCCGACGGGTGGCAGGAGGTGGCCGACGGCGCAAGGGGTCGGGTGGCCGGTGTTTGAGTTCAGCTTGATATGTGTGGCGGCTGAGTTTTGGATGAACCCTAGGTTTTGCGTGAGTGTGTTGAAACAATGAGGGGTTGTTGCTAAATAAGGGTTGAAAAGGGGGTACACTTAGCTTGATTGGAGAGAGAGCATGTGTGTGAGAGGGGGGAGGGTAGAATTATGGTGTCAATAGCTAGGGAAAATTTCAATATGAAACGTATCATAACCTAGGGATTGATTTAATTAATTGACTAGGGATTGAATTAGTCTAAACTAATTACAGGTTGAAGTGATTAGGTCGATAGGTTGGTCAAACGGTGTCCGATAAATACAAGAAAAATATCGAAATGATCGTGTCGACGAGAGGATTGGGACTAAGATGATTGGTCATGAGCTAGGGTAACAAAAAATGAGACTAAAAATAAAAAGATCAAACGACGAAGTCTAGAGTTATGACACACCTTCGAACAAAGCTGTTTTGTGGAAGAATGAGCCGTGAAATGACGTTCACGAAAAATTCCACAAATAAGTACTCTCTTAGAGGGTCACAACGACATATTACTTCGTGTGTTTGGGATACAGGAGGAGGTCACAAAAATACGCGTACAAACAAGAAAGTACACGCACAAAAAACATACGGTTGAAAAGAGACCGTGACATATTTTCCTTGGCTATTGGTTTTTCCCACTGGGTTTTTCATAGCTAAAGGTTTTAACGAGGTAGTTATCCGAACTTAGGATCTGGAAGTATTCATCCCTTATGATACTCATAAGCACTATGGATCCTGCAGTATTCATATGTCGAGTATACAACGATGGTTGGATAAGCGAAAGTATTATGAGATGGCCCTATTGGGCCTATTGGGTATCCGTCCACATTGTTTATTATATATATGAGTCTAGGGGTTTCTTGGCTGTAAACCTTGCTCACAACAATGATATGATTTTTCTTCCCGTTGTTGGCAAATAGCAACATAACTACACATCTTTTGGAGGTGTATATAGTCATTCTCATAAACAAACTTGGAGAGAAAAAGATCACGAAAAAAATATAAAAAACTCCAAAGTGTTATGAATTATCATCTGGGGAGGAACCCCCAGCTCTTTTTTATAGCATATAGGAGGACCGTATACAGATAAGATACAATGGATACGGTCTTATCTATAAGATAAGCCGTGATCCCAGCCGACTAACTAACTCGGTATTATCCCTTTACAACACTCCCCCTTATCCAGCCATAGGTGTAGACTCTGCTCGTAAATACTTCAGGATTCTGAGTGTAGTAGGAGTCTCACATGGGATGGATACTTCAGGATCCTGAGTTGGTGAGGTTTGCCTCGTTAAAACCTTTATCTATGGAAAACTATGTGGAAGAAACCATAGTTAAGGAAAAAGAGTACAAACGCCCTCTAACTCCCCCTGATTTGTACAAGCGACTCCGCTCATGAACACTTCGAGATTTTGAGCGTCACAAAGGGGTGGATACTTCAAGATCCAGAGTTGATGTGATTTGTCTCGTTAAAACCTTTGGCTATGGAAAACCCTGTGGAAAAAACCATAGCTAAGGGAAAAGAGTACAAATTCTCTCAACTCCCCTTGATCTGTAAAACCCTGTATGCTTTCCGATCTCTTAGGCTTATCTCATCACTCCTATTTACAACATTCCGAAGATATACACAGATTACAAATATTATCACCATTAAGCAGCGGCTGAATCCAGAAACTCTGAAGAGGTGTGCTAAGTTTCGTCACCTCTGATATGGTCTTCAAACTATATGATCAGCTCCACAATATCATCCGCTATCCCAGTCGTCACTGGGATGTAATGTATCACTAGGCACCCTAAAATACATCATTGGTATGTTTCTGGAATAATGAGGATCTCGGAATGATAGGATGATGTTGCCTTCATAATTTACTTTACAGATCCGCAGTAGATAGCCATCCCACTGTGGGTACCTAGTCTGTGATTTCTCAGTATAGGGATCGGATATGTAACCTGCATTTGCATAAACATGGAGGATGATAATTTATAATTTAAGCCCAAATCTTTCGACCCTTAGAGGAAGCACAGAAGGCTTAACTTCGGTCTAATGGCTCCTTTAATGTGCCTAATTATCGCTGGCTAATAAGTTTACTGCAACTGCTATATCTGGACGCATGCAGTTAGCCAAGAGTGCCTGATTGCATTTAGATAAAATACTTTAGGACCAATTATATCCTTCCCCTCTTACAGCGATCGGAAGGGGTATTTTTGTACATCCATAGAGTGTACTACCATAGGTGTACTTTGGATGACAATGGTCCTTTTAATTTCTTCAATGCACTTCTGGATGTATGTAGAGGAATTCTATTAAGATAATAAATCTGTGGACCATGACTTAATTTATTTTTGCCTAGGTCTTTCATTTCATGTTTAATAGTCAGGCTTGAACAGATATTTTGGTTTTCTTTTCAGGAGATCCGTGGGATTTAAGTTGTTTACAACTATGATCTCAAATCATGTTCTTTACTTAGATGCAAAGACAACCCTCAGTAGGAATCATTGCTTTGTCAAGTGATTCTCTTGGTTGTACATTATTTGTTATTCTTATTGTTTTTCTTCAATAGAATAGACGTCCCGAAGTCTAATCAGGCATTTAAGGAAATGTGAAATTTACCAATATATCCAAAGGTATGCCGTCACAACATCCAATAACAGCATATCCAAAATTTCCTTTGCCAAATTTTAAGGTATTCGCATCTGATAACTTAGGGAGACCGATGCATCATTTATGAGTCATGCTGATTTTAATTTGTTCGATCCCTAGTTTCAGCGAAATTTTCCTTAGGCTATAGGTTGTATCTTATAGCATACGTTTTTGTATTTATTTTTTTATTATGTATGCAATACTTATTTTACCCACAGGTTTGACACCTTTTGGTGTCTGGACTTCAGGTCCGAACATTTCAGGTTTTATAAGTGAGTCCAACTCATCTTTTATTGCCTCATTCCACATTTGGCCAATCTCTACGTTTGCATGTTAGCAACGGAGTATGGGATGATATTTTATAAACATCATCGCTTTTGCGATGTAAATGACAATATGATACGGAATACATTGTTGACAATTATATTCTTTCTATCCAACACCTCCCCAGTACGTACAACATTTACTTTCAATTTCAGTTTTTCTCGACAGGTCCTCTGCAGTGGATTCCGGGAAGGGTGATGGTGTGGACATGAGCTCATTGTCCTGTGGTAGTATTGTCTTAAGGTCTCCAGGTATTTTTATTTTTATTAAATTTCTGCCCTCGGAGCCTAGTGGTCTACCTCTTTTATGTTGATGATCAGCCCCTTCTGCTGCTGGTGGATTGCATCCATTCTCTGAGATGTCAATCCTAGCTGGAGTATATGCAGCAGGGATGTGTGATCTGACAATCTTCTGGTTGTCAAAAAATGAGTCCGGTAATTGGTGAACAGTATTCTATATGTGGAGGATCTTCAGGATCTCATCTTCACATTGTATTGTTACCGGATCATAATGGGTTAAACTTTTTTTATCCTGCGTTATAATTTATGTCGCACCAGAGTTCCACTATCTGGGCCCATTTTGGGGAAACTCATCTCATCAAAATCACAGTCTTTAAGATGTGCCTTAAATGCATCACCCATTTGGGGTTCTAGATATCTTATAATTGAGGGTGAGTCAAACCCTACATAGATATCTAGGCGACGTTGAGGACCCATTCTTGTCCTCTGTGGTGGTTGATCGCGCCCCGGATACACGTCCCGGAGCGGCGACACTGTAGTCTTACCGCAAGCGCACGGTGTAGCGGCGAGCGGGTATCGAACACAGGGAGGCTTAATAATAGTGTCTTCTTCAATCACCTGGCTATAGGAAAAGTCGAGAAATGTTCGCAAATATGCGGTCACAGTCGTTCAAATTTATAAAAGAAATAACAAATTAATAAAGACGCTTAGGGGATAGGGAATCCCCGCTACTTGCCGTATCTCATCATTGTGATTCGTAGGTTTCCTAATTGCTAGACTTGAAATTTGGGTGAACTAGTTGCAACTAAATGTAGAACGAAGCTCACGCTCTCACGCTATTGCCGGTCTATAGCAAACCTAGGGTAGGGTCCAATCTCTTGCAAACCCTAACCTAGGCAAACTAGCGTGAAGAACAACATCATCGTTCAATCGTATCTCGAGCCCACTCTCGTGCAAACTCGAGCTACGAACTAGGTTTGGATAGTTCCTACCCGTCCAATCTCTTGCAAACGGGTATTGGTATAGAATTGCAATCGAAAACCCTAGTTTCGGTCTAATCTCTTGCAAACCGATTCCGGAGAAATTCAATTGCAACCCAATTCGAATATCTAGGGCTTCCTATCGAATTGAGATCCAATCTCTTGCAAATCCCAATCGGTATGAATCCCTAGCTATTCGTATTATAGTAATTCCAAACTAACCCTAATCAATCCTAGCAATAGTTTCACCAATTCATCACAATTTTGAAATTGGGTTCGTAGGGTTCATCCCTACGCCCTAAGACGATGAACTACTCACAATTCATAATCAAATTCAATAGAAATTCACAAGTAAAATGAATGGAATTCATAGCAATATTCAATAATTCAATAAAAATGGAGTTTTTGAGAGAAAGAGAGACAAACCAATGAAGAACACGATAGCATCCAACAAAATAATCCTTTTCTCTCCTCTCTAAAAGCTCAATCTAATCCCTAAAAAGTTAATCTAAAAAAGCTGCAAAAGGTTCTGAAAAAGGCTCTCAAACTAGGTTAAAAACTGGGGTTAAATACCCCCCAAAATCGCCCAAAAAATCCTGACGAAAATGCCCCTGCGCAGCCTCAAAATCGCAGTTTACGCTACAGGCAGCGCGGCTCACTCGGCCGAGTGACAAATGTCACTCGGCCGAGTGAGAGACCCTGATGGATTCCAGAGAGTTGGGGGTCTTGGGGGTCGTCTCTTCGGAGGTCACTCGGCCGAGTGACTTTTCTTCACTCGGCCGATGGGCGTTCTTCACTCGGGCGGACGGCGTTGGTCACTCGGCCGAGTCGGGGCTTGGGACTGTACAGACGAAAAACAGAGCATTCAGCATCTTTTGTTGCCGTCGTCTTGGCTTCACTTGGGCGAGGGATGACAAGGTGCTCGGCCGAGTGGTCTGGCAATGCTCGGCCGAGTGCACGCTGATATTAGCCTTGTTGCATGTCCGATCTATCCGGTCGAGCAGGCTGTCTATGCTCGGCCGAGTGACTCCTTCACTCGGCCGAGTGGCATGCTGAAAATGCCCATTCTTCATGTTTTTGCCTCCTCGTCGCTCCTACGACATTCTTTCCTCTTCCACTCCTCTCCAATCGCAAAATACCCCTCAAGAGAGTCGTCGGTGACACTCCGGAGTGGGTGCATCTCAGAATCACTCCAAATCGCTCCAAATCTCCTGAAAACGACAAAAACAACAAATCATGAAAAGCATCGCAATATTGTCGAATAAACGTGAAAAACATGATTTGAGCGATCTAAATGGCATGCAAACATGCGGAAAAAAGGTGTAAAATATGGAGTGATCAAAATCCCCCAAGCTTACCTCTTACTCGTCCTCGAGGAAAATAAGTAAAGAGCGAACCCGGTGGATAAAGATAAAGAAAAACGGCGGAAAGGCAGAAAACTGAAATCGAAAAACAAAAATAGAAAACGAAGAGGGAAGTTGCTAGATCATTTTCTCAGGACGTGGGGTTTGCTTACTCATATAGCATGCATCGAATATAAAACACATGTCAAAGACTTTTATTTTGATATCATAGTATAATGGTGCACTTGAAATAGAAAACCAAAGAATATCAATATAGCATGAAAAATGGAATAATTCTAAGATTAACATCGTCTGAAGCATCTAAAGCGGTATACAATACCGTGGATCACACACTTTTTAATTGAATGCTTTCTATAAGGAGTATAAGAGATATCACACGATAGAGTAGTAAGAATAGAAAAAGTGCGATTTTCATGAAATGAATGCTAGGCGTAGATTTCTGGATTTCGTGAAACTTTAGCAATCTCACCGAGTATAAAATATTACTTAGCCTAGGTTGTCATGCACCGTCAGGTAGTCACTCTCTCACACATCATTGGATTCTCTCCCCCAAGCTTATCTATAAGCGTGGTGGCATATACAAAACAATATTTACATCCCCGTTTTTTTATGAAGCTCCAAAAGTAAAAGAAAACAAAAAATAAAAGCTAAAGAGGGAAGAAAGAGAGAAAGTGTATGAGATGGGATCGTTTTCGAACTACTTTTCTATTTTCTTTTCTTATTCTCAAATCTTTTTCTTTTTCTTTTTCTTTTTTCTCTTTTTTTTCTTTTCTTTTTTTTTTCAATAACATATATACACAATGATCCTAAATCAAAGAAAGGATATACAAGTATTTTTTTTCTTTGGATTTTGGGGAATTTGGAGCATGTGATATAATAACGGGGGAATGCCAATAATAGAATTGCCAAGGGGAGATTCACCAATGAATATAAAATAGAGAAATTATGTTCAAGATATGTGGAGAAAGAAATAAATGTATCTCTCAGCTCACTCTATATGACGTGCATGACAACTTCAGCAGGGTAATATAATCTACTCAGTTTAATCTCAAAAAGTAAACTAATCCAGATTTATCAAAGCTAACAAACATTCAATCAACCCGAAGTGAAGCGTACAAATCATGCAAATAGAAGTGATGTGAGAAAGGAAAGCAGTACTCCAGATATAAGCATCAATGCGTGAATCTTGGTGTGTTTTCTACGATAGCATACATATGAATCATCAGACATCAGCTAATAATAGAATTTCATCCATTTTCATACAGCAAAAGAGAGTGGGTTACTATTTCTAAATGCAAAGCAGAACATAGCATATGATATCAGAAATAAAAAGCTATGTCATGACAAATATAGCATGCATAAAGAGAAAAGCTAACACCACGTCATCATCATCACAGAAAAGTCATCTCTAGCAAAAGATGAAAGAAATAAAGATAAAAGAAAATAAAAACTATTTACAATGCAGCACACAAGAAAAATAAGAAAAACGTGATGCATGGTAAAAAAAATGAAAAGTGATGAAAAATGGGTGCAAAAGTGGGAAAAAACGTGGAAAAACTAAAAATAAAAGGTGACAAAAGCAAAAAGTGTGAGAACTCACTCCTCCAAGCTAAAGTGCACAGTGTCCTCAATGTGCGAAGTGTGGCACACCGAGAGACATGTAATGGGTGGGGGGTGGGTGCATGCATGATAAAAAAGAAAAAGAAAAATAACAAAAAGAGAATATGATGCGGATGTGATGCATGCAACGATATGAGTGATGCAGGTATATGTGTGTCACCAAAAATAAACTCTCCCTCACTCCCGAAAAAGGATATAGAATGATATGATCAAAGTGTGGACAAAAATAGTGATGGGAGGAGGGGGGGGGGGCAAAAAATCATCAGGACCAAGCAGAGAATGGGCAGCATAACGGCAAAAAGTATCAATGGCATCAAGGGTGTGCCTAAGCTGGTGGTGCTGCGCCATCTCCGTCCTGAGTCGGAGGTGGAGGAGGAGGAGGTGGTGGCTGGGTAACAGTCTGCTGGGTGGGTGGTGGTCGTGGCAGTCGCTCGAGAATCTGGGTCAGGCAAAAGTGAATGCCGGGAAGTAGCTCGAGGCGGTGCTGCATGGCGGTGACTGTGGAAGACAGAGCCCTAAAATCACCCCGGAGTCCACTCATCGCCCCCTCAAGAGCATGAACGCTCTGAACTAAGGCGTCAGGGGGTGGTGGAGCGGAGGGACGGACAGGTCTAGGCTGAGCAGGTCGGGGCTGTCTAATACGGGCAGTGTAGGTGATCGGGACAGCAGGCATGGGTCGAAAGGGTGCTGTGCTCACCAGTGGATGCCCAGCCTCAGTACGAGGCTGGGACATAGGCTGGTGTGAGGTGGAAGCAACATCAGTGGAAGTGGAAGACAGAATCGGTGACGAGGCAGCGAGAGAGGTCAGTGACACAGACATGGGAACAGACGTCACGACACTCTAAGATAGGACGGCTGCCGTGGAGACAGAAAGGTCAACCGCTGGGGAGGAAGTGAATGGACCAAAAGGTGACAACCCAGCGGAGATCATACTGGCCATGGTATCCACGACGTCAGTGAAGGAAGGCCCGCCGCTCTCAAGTATGGTGGGTGGACGCTCGGGTAGCAGAGAGGTGAGTGGCTCAACCGACAGGGGCACATCAGTGGTGGGGGTGGAGGTAGACGTGGTGGGCGTGGAGGACGGCTCAGTAAGTGTACTCCCGACACTGGCAGAAGTGGGGACAGAAGTGTCGGGAGCCGCAGAAAGTGCAGGCTCAAGCTGAGGGAACACAGGGTCAACAGGTGCATGGTGTGCCTGCTCAGCCTCCTCGGCCTCAAGCACGTAGGCGGCGGGGATCAGGAGATCCATCGCCGGTAGCCAGTCCTCGTGTGCTGGTCCTATGTGTGTACGAGCGGGGCTCGGAAGGATCATGTAGTCAGCACCGAAGGGACCATGCAACCATACCCAGTGTCACTGGTCGTGCGGACGAAGCATCTTCATCTGGGCCATGACGTCTATCAAAAGTGAAGTGGGGCCCGAATGTCGACGCAGGTCAGCCGGTAGGTCCTCGCCGGTCATCAGAGCTAGCAGGGTGATCAAGCTGTCGCAACATATGGGGAGCGAGCGTCCACCGATACGATGATGCGGTCCAAAAACTAGCTAGCGACGTCAATCTCAACGACGGGGACCATCGTAACACCATCCATATCAAGAACTCTGGGGCGAGTCATCGCGTAGAGCATATAGAGCTCAGGCGTCGACATCGTCCCAGGCTCGTACCTCGCTAGAAAGGTGGTCGCCATAAGGCGCTGTGCTATGCGGAGGCATGGGTGGACTATGGCCGAGGCCTTGGCTCTACTAGGGTCAAAGGCTTGAGGTAAACCCGTGATCCTGGCCCAAAAGGCGTGTGAATCGAAAGATGGGGGAGGGATGTGAGTGGGGGCGTAGGCTCGGTCGGGCGCGGGACAGCGGGCCACTGAAAGAATGCCATAAGCATATCGAGAGTGATCTGACACTCTCGATCCATGAGTCTAAAGGAGCATCCCTCAGCGGTCCGGGCGATCGAGCTAAGTACCTCGAGTGTCGGACGGACGTAGGTGTCCGCCGACATGGAAAGAAAATCTCGCCAACCCACGTTGTCGTACAACGTGAGAATCCCCTCAAGTACCCCCAGGCGGTCTAGGTCTGCTAAGTGAGTGAACCTGGAGGGTACTATCGGGCGCTGGGCGAAACGCTCAAATCGGATGCGCTGTGCGTCGTCTCTGAACGTAATCCCAAGTGGCCCGACAACCGGAGCCGGTGGTGGCTGTGCGTGAATGGGGTCGGCTGGAAGTGGCTGCGGATGGACGGGGTCGGCTGGAAGTGGCTGTGTGGGGTGAGGTGGTGAAGGCGGAGGGGAGTCCTCCCTAGCGTGGGAGGGGCCGGGCTCATCCGTCTGCTTCCGCTTGGCGGAAGCTCCCTGAGTGCGTGGCCGTGTACGGGGCGGCATGTGCACCCCGAGTGCTCACCCAACTAATATAAAATGCAGCGTGCCAAAAATAATGGAACGAAGGTACCTGAACATGCCGCGAGAGCAAAACAGCGGGTGGGTGCGAAGACGCCGCCTCCACTAAGCCAAAAGCGCGCCCCGGAAGCTCCCCTAAGCTCCCCTAAGCTCCCCAAGATAGCCTGCACATCAAACAACGATATCAGCGTATAAAATTCAAAATACATGGGGGGTTAGGGGTATAATAGATAGATAATGAAATTAATTTGATTTAGGGGCTCGATTAGTGCATGGATCGTTGAAAAATACGAGAAAATGGAGAAACGGGGCGAAATTGGGGGTACCGGAGGTTGGCCGGCGGCGAGGGAGTCGCCGGCGGTCGGTCGGAGCGGCGGCGATCGTCGACCGTCGGTGGCGCGGTGGTCGGACCGGCGGGCGCGGCGGTCGGACGATTGAGGGAGCAGCAGCGGGCGAACGAGGGTTGAAGAGGCGCGGGCTCGGGCGAGAGAAAATTGTGTTGCTTCGAATTCCGCGCCGAGCCCGCGTCAGCTTATATAGGAGTAGTTACGACTCAGCCGAGTGACTATGTCACTCGGCCGAGTGATCGTAACGAAATTATTTTTAAAAACTCCTCGCCGCTTACGACTCGGCCGAGTGGCTTTGCCACACTCGACCGAGTGGAAAGAGTCCATTCGGCCGAGTGGCACAAGCTACTCGGCAATTCTCGCCTTAGGAGCGTATCAGTTTCACTCGGCCGAGTGAAGATATATACTCGGCCGAGTGGTAATTTATACTGAAATCAAAAAAGGAACAGAGAGTTGGGTGCAGCAGACTTCCCTCGTTGGTGTGCCACTCGGGCGGACGAATTTCTTTGCTCGGCCGAGTGGCTATGGTACTCGGCCGAGTGAGGCCCTGTTTTCTGCTGTTTGGCTCTGTTTTGGCTCTAATCTCTGTTTTTCTTCCTCCAGTTGATTTCTTCCTTCTCCTAAGCCTCGAGCACGTTCCTGGAGCACTCTTCTTCGCATTGGTCATCCTCGAAATGATAAATATCCCTTTCTCCTCTCCTGTCAAAGAAAATAGGACCCGTTGTCACAATTTTTCGGGCAAACGACTCAAAAACACTAATAAAGTCTAAAACAAAAATAAAAAAAACTAAAAAACTAAAATAGAAAAAATGCGATAACCGTCAGGTTACCTCCCGACAAGCGCTCGTTTAAGGTCTTGAGCTCGACCCCTTTTGCTTTTCAATTAACGTTTGATGTTGGGTGCATACGAGATGCACCCGTCGAACTTGCTTGGAAGACCACTCAGATTTGGATCATGGTGGTGTGAGGTCTTCCTCAGCACCCCTTCGTCATGGGCAATGTTGGGGGGTGGCTCCCCCAAGCTAGAGCTTGTTTCGGGCTTCGACTTTGCCGGTGACACCGATCGTCGTATCGGTGGAGCTTTCTTCGGAGTCCTCAACTTCGAGAGCTTGTAGAGCTCCCGCATTCTTGCGCCAAATCTAGGCCTTCTTCGAAGCTATCTTCGTGGGGTGCGCCGATGGAGTGGGGGATCGCCTCTTCGATGACCTCATCAAGGAGGTCCATGTAATCTAGCTCCTCATGATATGGCATGTGCTTCATTGCCTTCGGTATATGGAGCTCCACTTCGATGTTGACGACGTTCAAGGTACGGGTCCCCTCCCGCACATCGACGATGACACCGACGGTGGCAAGGAATGGGCGTCCAAGTATGAGTGATGTATCGCCCTCCTCCTTGATGTCCATTATCACGAAATCGCATGGCAAACATATGCCCCCCGGAACTTGGAGTGGGATGTCCTCCGCAATCCCAACCGGTCTTGTAATCCTCCCGTCCGCTAGTTGAATCCGCATGTCGGTAGGCTTCAAATCCGTGCCGGTATTCAACTTCCGGAACATGGAGAGAGGCATGAGGCTAACACTAGCCCCCAAATCTACCAATGCTTTTTGTAGGGGGGCGCCGCCTAGAGTGCAAGGAATCCGGAAACTCCCTGGATCTTTAAATTTGGCGGGCTCTTTTTCCCTCTTTGTGAACCAAGTCCCTTCCTCCGCGAGCATGATCTTCTCCTTCCTCTTCTTTCCAGTGATCAAGTCCTTTAAGAACTTGGCGTAAGATGGGATTTCCACTATAGTGTAACGACTGGTTTCATGTATCCGGATTTATTATATTATATTATATGTTTTAGTGGATTTTCTCCTCATGTGTGGTTTTCGTCCCCGTAGCTTTCATTTTCGATCGTTTCGTCGCGTTTTCCTAGCTTCTTCTGTTGATCGTCGATTTTGGAGTAAGTCATTCGTGACGGGCTTCATATCGGTCATATCTTATTGTCAGATCAAGCCTAGGAGTCTTAGGAATCGATCCCGAAGCTTTGCGCTCCATTTTGGAACTTTCTGTGCTCATTAGCCGGTGTAAGAAGGGGCACCGACCGACTAGCTGACGATCCAGTCGGTCGGGAAACCTTCTTAAACCGACTAGTTGGCTTTGTAAATTTCTCAAGAGTTATTGTTTGTCGTTAGTCGGTCTAAGAACGTTGGTTGACCGACTAGGTTGCAAACTAGTCGGTCAGCAATGCTTCTTTAACCGACTAACTCATTAACTATTTTTGGTACCAGTTACTGTTCATTCTTAGTCGGTCTAAGAACGTTCATCAACTGACTAGATGTCAAACTAGTCGGTCAGTAGCTGTTCTTTGACCGACTAAATCTAAATCCTATTTTTGTACAGGAGTTACTGTTTGGACTTAGTCGGTCTGCGTTGGTCAACCGACCGACTAGTTTCCAAACTAGTCGGTCAGTGGTTGTTCTCTGACCGACTAATCAGTGTCGAAACCCTAATTTCTGGGCAGCCGCCAGCCCTTCCTATTTAAACCCCTCCCAAACGTTTTCTTCTTCTTCCTCATGACCTAAAACCCTAGTTTCGCCCCCATTGAGCCCCCTACTACCTCAAACCCTTATTCCTTCATCCCAAGCCCAAAATCCATCATCCAAACCCTCACTTAACACATTCTACCTCTCATCTTCCTCAAACCTTCATCAAATCCCCCAAAACCCCCCAAAACCCCATTTCTCCAGATTTTCCCCATCTGTTCCAGATCTGAACCCTAGGTTCCCAGGAGCGTTTCTTCCGTTGCCGTGCTTGCTCGGCGTCATTCTTCCGTTTCCGATACGGTAATGATCGATCTCTTAACATTTTCATAACCCGTTGTGTTTTTGTGAAACCCTAATGAAATGAATGTTGTTTTGATGATTGTTTCTCCATACAACGACTTCCCCATAGATTAGCATCCGTGGGACGAACCCTCGTGTTGATCGTCATCCTCGGTGCTAGGCAAGTGAAACTTGACACTTAGGGTTTGGGCCATGTTTTAGGCCATTTGCTTGTTGTAGGCGTAAAAGAGACTAGGCGACGAAATGATACTCGCCTAGGCGCAATTTCCGGAACTAGCTTGACAACCAAGCTAGGACCGACATTTATCATGTTGCATAACTATAATGTCATGTTTAATTTTGACCAATGGTACGCGAATAAATTGTCATCCATGCTATCCATGTTGTATGTCGCATTCGTAGCACACGCTACAATACTTGTGTTTCCTGGCCCGTGTTCCAGAAGCGGGCTACGTGAGTTGGTTGATAGCCAATGCCCGACCTACTTGTTTACCGGTTAGGCACCTGCGTTGCAGGCATAACCCTACGCCATACATGTTAAATACACTTCCTGGCTCATGTTCCAGAAGCGAGCATTCCGTGTTCGGGGTAATTCCCTGGCTCGATACACGTGGAGGGGTTGAGATAAACGGTCACTTGAGCTTAGGAGTTGGCCCGATCAGCCACTCTAGCCAACAGGCGGAATCTCTGTGCACAACTTGTTTACTTGACTGTTCACTTGACGTGAACCACTTGACTTGTACTTGTCCGTGTTTTACTTGTTATCCGAGACATACTTGCTACTTGCACTTCCCTTTACTTGTCACTTCCATACTATACTTGTCATGCCATGCAACATACTATAACTGCTAGGTTGCTAGTTTACCTTACCTTCAGTTTCCTTGCCCAAGTCTTTTAGACTTGTTGACATGTGCCCCTTTACTCTTTTGGGTGACACATGTTAGATCCCGAGCCTGAGTCCGTTGTTGAGGACGAGGTGTTTGCGGACGCCGTGCCCGAGTCTGCATTTGGTGAGGAGTACGTGGACACTGGGGACCAGTCCTAGTGTCTTCGTTGTGCTTTCCTCTTTTTTTAGACTGTTGTTTTGTTGTCGGTGCGTAGCACCTATACTCTGTTTACGTTGTCTCTGTTTGTCCTTGTTCTGGGCCTTAGACTCTTTCTTTTAGCCTGGTGGCTTTTCTGGATGTTGAACTTATTTTTCATGTCGGACAAATTATGAGATATGAGATTTTATTTCTGTATCTCCTTGTGTTATTATTGTTGTTCCGTTTGTGGTTACATGGACCTGCTTATGTTTTATTGACGCTTATCGGGTTTGGGGCTTCACAGCTCCACTCTCGTGCGGACCTTTTCACGTCTCGCCTCCATTTTAGGGAAGCGGGGCGTGACAGGTTTTGTTGGTGGCCCATGCAGGTCCTTCTGTACCTGCGAATTGTCGGAATAGCTATAATAATATTAGAATGTCCAATAAACTAAGTTCGACGTCCGAGTCATAAGCTATGAGTCTAATTGTTTCGTTTTCTGTGTCACTAGATGGCAGGAAGACGAATCACCCGTGGTGGAGGTAGTGGTGTGTCCCCTCATGACGAGGAGCCTGAGCGGGAATCCACCAATGGGGAGATGATGCGGATGATGCTTTAGATGATGCAGGTGCAGCAAGGCGTGCTCCTGCTAGTCCAGAATGCTCCGGCTGGTCGAGCTCCTCGGGCGACTCCGGATGCCCCTCGCTCCGAGCCGGGAGCGAAGCAATTTCGGGAGCTGGGTCCCGCATATTTTGATGGGTCTGAGGGTCCTCTGGCTGCCGATGAGTGGATTCGGAACATTGAGGATAACTTGAAGATGGCCAAGATCACCCCGGCTGGATGGGTTGATTTGGCGAAGAGGCAACTTAAGGATAATGCTCGGAACTGGTGGGATGCGGAAGAGAAGATGCTGGTGGAGCCGATAGCTTGGGCTACCTTTAAGTCCAGGTTTGATGAGGAATTCTTTCCGAAGGCTGCTAAGAAGGAGATGCTGCAGCGTTTCATTGATCTGAAGCAAGTGAGCTTGACGGTGGACCAGTACCACCAAGAGTTCACTAGGCTGAGTCGGTTCGCACCGAAGATGGTGCAGGATGCTGATGAGAGGGCTCAGAGGTTCCTGCAGGGACTTGCTTTGGAACTCCAGAGTTTTGTGTCTTCCTCTGATCTGGACTCTTATCAGAAGGTTCTGGTCGCTGCGAGGCGGCAGGAGCTGAACCTGAGTCAGAGGAGGGGACACATTTCTGGTGCTGGGAAGAGGCCTATGGGGCAGGCCAGAGCGGTGGTTAGGCCTGGTTTCAAGCCTAATCAGCCAGCTCAGTTCAAGAGGCCAGGAGGGCCTATTCTGAAGACTTGCCATTTCTGCAGTAGGACCGGGCACGTCAAGGATCAGTGTAGGAGATTCCTGGGCCAGTGTGTCGTCTGTGGGGATCCTACCCATGCCATGAAGGATTGTCCGAGGTCGAAGCAGCCTTGGCGGGTACCTGTTGCAGCACAGCCGTTGCAGCAGAGAGCGTCTGTTCCCGCTGGACGTGGAGCGCCCCTTGTTCCACAGAGACAGGCCTTTCGGCAAGCTGTTCCGCCGAGAGGGCAGGCCTTTCTGATGACTGAGGAGGAGAGCATGGCCGTGGACGAGGTTATTACAGGTAACGCTCATTCTAGCTATTTTCTTCCTTAGTTAGTTTGAATGTTGATTATGTTGGTTGCTTGCTCATGTTTGTTGCTAGAATAGGATTTGATTGTTAGACTGTTTGCCAGGTGTGGTTTTGGTTTGCACATTTCCTGCACGAGTCCTCTTTGACTCAGGTGCGTCGATGTGCATTTTGGCCCGGAGCTTCGTGGAGAAGCATTCCTTGTCGACGTCCTCTCTTCCTAAGAGTCGGAATATCGTCACAGGGAACGGTGTGGTCTCGGTGCATCGTGGGTGCAATTCTTGCACGTTGGTGGTTTGTGGACGTGAGCTTCGTGCTGATTTCATTATCCACGACATCATTAACTACGATGCGGTCCTTGGGATGGATTGGCTTGCGAGCTTCTATGCTACGATCGACTGTCGGAGGAAGATGGTGGTGTTCGAGATTCCCGAACATCCAGTATTTGACTTCAGCAGTGGTAGCAGCTCGCTTGGTCCTGTCAGATTTCGGGCCAGGCTGGTGGAGGTTATGGCTATGCAGATGGAGCTGGAGAGGCCAGCTGTGGTGCATGATTTTGATGACGTCTTCCCCGAGGAGATGTCCGTTTTGCCACCTGATCGAGCTTTAGAATTTTCTATTGATCTTATTCCGGGAGCGCAGCCGATTTCGAAGGCGCCTTATCGTATGGCGCCTGCAGAATTGGAAGAGTTACGGAAGCAGTTGGATGAGCTTTTATAGAAGGGTTATATCAATCCTAGTGTGTCTCCGTGAGGAGCACCGGTGCTGCTAGTGAAGAAGAAGGATGGTTTGTGTCGCATGTGCGTGGACTATCGGGAGTTGAATGCGGTAACCATCAAGAATAAATGCCCGTTGCCTCGCATCGATGATATTTTTGATCAGCTTGGAGGTTCGAGGGTGTTTTCTAAATTGGATTTGAGGAGTGGTTACCATCAGTTGAAGGTGAAGAAGGATGATGTTCCGAAGACAGCGTTCAGGACAAAGTATGGACACTATGAGTTTGTGGTTATGCCTTTCGGCGTAACTAATGCACCCGCAGTTTTCATGAATCTGATGAACCTGATTTTCTATGACTTTTTGGATAAGTTTGTCGTTATCTTCATTGACGACATTCTGATTTATTCGAGGTCGGAGGAGGAGCATGCCTCGCACTTGAGGACGGTATTGGAGATTTTGAGGAAGCATCGTTTGTATGCTAAGTTTTCGAAGTGCGAGTTTTGGCTGGATAGAGTTGCTTTTCTGGGGCATGTGGTGACTGGGGATGGTATTTCTGTGGATCCCGAGAAGATTAGGGCCATCAGGGAGTGGCCTGTTCCGTCATCAGCGTCTGAGATCCGGAGTTTCCTTGGACTTGCTGGTTACTATCGGCGTTTCATTAAGGACTTTTCCTGTATTGCTGAGCCGATGACCAGGTTGACACGGAAGGATGTACCTTTTGTTTGGTCGGGTGATTGTGAGAATGCCTTTGGTGTTCTGAGGGAGAGATTGACGACTGCCCCTATTCTTGTTGTGCCTGATCACAGCGGTGGATTTGAGATCTTTTGCGATGCTTCTGGCAAGGGTCTCGGTTGTGTGTTGCATCAGCACGGGCATGTTGTGGCGTATGCTTCGCGTCAGCTCAAGACTCATGAGAAGAATTACCCGATGCATGATTTGGAGTTGGCTGCTATTGTGTTTGCGCTCAAGATTTGGAGGCACTTCCTGCTGAGTGAGAAAGTGAAGATTTTCACCAATCACAAAAGCTTGAAGTATATTTTTACTCAGAAGGAGCTCAACATGCGACATCGTCGATGGTTGGAGCTCATGGCGGATTATGAGATTGATCTGCAGTATCACCCTGGCAAGGTGAATGTGGTTCCTGATGCGCTGAGTAGGCTTCCAGCGGTGATGATTTTGACCTCGCAGTGGAGATTGCAGCAGGATTTCTGCGAGTCTGGTGTGGAGATTGTTCTTCCTGGGGAGGTTTCTTCGTTGATGTGTATGCATATACAGTCGACGATCGTGGATCGGATTAAGGTTGGCCAGGTTGGAGATCCGAAGTTGGTAAAGATTCGGGAAGAGGTAGAAGCCGGTCTGTGGACTGACTTTCTAATTCATGAGGATGGCTCGCTGAGGTTTGGAGCCAGGTTGTGTTTGCCAGCTGGGGATATTAGAGAGGAGTTGATGGTGGAGGCACACAGTTCGCCGTATTCTGTGCATCCTGGTGGGACCAAGATGTACCAAGATCTTCGTCTGAATTATTGGTGGCATGGCATGAAGAGGAGTGTGGCTCGGAGTGTAGCCAAGTGTTTGGTTTGCCAATAAGTAAAGGTGGAGCATCAGCGTGCGGCCGGGTTGCTACAACCGCTTCCGATTCCGGAGTGGAAGTGGCAACACATCACAATGGATTTCATGACTGGACTACCTCGGAGTACGAAGCAGAATGACGCGATTTGGGTGATCATAGATCGATTGACCAAATACGCGCACTTTATTCCGTTCCGAGCGGGACAGTCCACTGAGACGCTAGCGAGGAGATATATGGAGGTAAATTCTTTTACTCTCCGTTTTTATTTCTTTTTCCTAGTTTGGATAGTGATGTAACGTGAATCGTGCAGGAGGTCGTGCGACTTCACGGAGTCCCCGTGAGTATCGTGTCAGACAGAGACACGAGGTTCACATCTCAGTTCTGGCAGAGTTTGCAGAAGAGTTTGGGTACGCGTCTGAGTTTCAGCACGGCGTACCATCCACAGACGGATGGCCAGTCCGAGAGGACGATTCAGATTTTGGAAGACATGCTGAGAGCGTGCATGTTGGATTTCAAAGGTTCGTGGGAGGACCATCTGCACTTGGTGGAGTTCTCTTACAACAACAGTTTCCAGGCGAGTATTGGCATGGCGCCTTTCGCCGCTCTTTATGGGAGGAAATGTCGATCGCCATTGAGTTGGGATGACGTTGGTGATCGGGAGCTGTTGGGACCTGAGATGATTGTGGAGGCTGTGGAGGTCGTCAGGAACATTCGGGAGAGGTTGAGGATTGCTCAGGACCGTTTTAAGCATTGGGCGGATGCTAAACGTCGTCCTTTGGAGTTTCAGCCTGGAGATCATGTGTTTCTGAGGATTTCCCCGAATCGTGGTGTGATTCGTTTTGGGAAGCGAGGGAAGTTGAGCCCACGATACATTGGACCGTTTGACATTCTGGAGAAAGTTGGCGAGGTAGCCTACCGCTTAGCCTTGCCGCCATCTTTGGAGGGAGTTCACAATGTTTTCCATGTGTCGCAGCTTCGTCGATACATTAGCGATCCATCTCATGCTGTGGATTTTTCGGAGATTTCCGTTCGCCCCGATATGACGTATGACCAGCAGCCAGTGCAGATTCTGGACAGGCGTCAGAAGTCACTTCGGAACACGGTTGTCAATCTTGTGAGGGTGATGTGGCGACACGGCTCGCCTGGAGAGTCTACTTGGGAGAATGAGGATGAGATGCGAGAGCGTTTTCCACTTTTGTTCCCGGACACGTGAGTGTTGGGAAATTCCGAGGACAGAATTTTTCTAAGTTGGGGAGGATGTAACGACTGGTTTCATGTATCCGGATTTATTATATTATATTACATGTTTTAGTGGATTTTCTCCTCATGTGTGGTTTTCGTCCCCGTAGCTTTCATTTTCGATCGTTTCGTCGCGTTTTCCTAGCTTCTTTCGTTGATCGTCGATTTTGGAGTAAGTCATTCGTGACGGGCTTCATATCGGTCATATCTTATTGTCAGATCAAGCCTAGGAGTCTTAGGAATCGATCCCGGAGCTTCGCGCTCCATTTCGGAACTTTCTGTGCTCATTAGCCGGTGTAAGAAGGGGCACCGACCGACTAGATGACGATCCAGTCGGTCGGGAAACCTTCTTGAACCGACTAGTTGGCTTTGTAAATTTCTCAGGAGTTACTGTTTGTCGTTAGTCGGTCTAAGAACGTTGGTTGACTGACTAGGTTGCAAACTAGTCGGTCAACAATGCTTCTTTAACTGACTAACTCATTAACTATTTTTGGTACCAGCTACTGTTCATTCTTAGTCGGTCTAAGAACGTTCATCGAC
>CM061138.1:151444825-151496014 GCA_030789695.1 Scilla litardierei | reverse complement strand
AAAAATCCATAAAAATTTCCGTTCGGACGGGAAAACATGCATCTTCTAGTGAAAAATAAGAGAAGACAAATGTAGGCTATAAAAATCATATCATTTAATAAAAAGATCCATATCTACAATGAAATGTAGAAAATAGACTCAAGTTCAGAAAAATCCGCAAAAATTTCCGTTTGAACAGGGAGCTCGCTATCATCAATTGAAAAATAAGAAAAGACAAAATTAGGCTAGAAAAATCATATCATTTAATAAAAATATACATATCTTACAGAAAATGTTGAAAATAGTCTCGAGCTCAGAAATATCGGGCAAAATGTCCGTAGGAACAGGGATATCGACATCTTCAACTTAAAAATAAGAGAAGATAAAATTAGGCTAAAAATCATATAATGTAATAAAAAGATTAATATCTAGAAAATGTAGAAAATAATCCCGAGCTCAGAAAAATCCGTAAAAATTGTCCGTTGGAATCGGGAGATATCCATTTTCAACTTAAAAATAACAGGAGACAAACTTAAGCTATAAAAATAATATCATTTAATAAAAAAATCCATATCTTCCATAAACAGAAAATATCACAGAGATCAGAAAATCCAAAAAAAATGTACGTTGTATCCGAGAGATCGCCATGTTCAACTGAAAAATAAGAGAAGACAAAATTTGGCAATAGAAATCATATCATTTAATATAAAGATTCTTATTTTCCTTAAAATGTAGAAAATATCCCCGAGCTCAGAAAAATCCGCAAAAATATCCGTCAGAATCGGGAGATCACCAAATTTAACGAAAAAAGGAGTAAACAAAATTGTGCCCAAAAATCACATTAATTAATAAAATGATCGATATCTTCGAGATAATACAGAAAATATGCCATAACTCAAAAAAAACTCCGCAATAATATCAGTTGGTTTCGGGAAATTGCCATCATTAGCGAAATAAATAAAAGAAGACAAAATATGGCCAAAAATCAGATCATTTAATAAAACGACCGATATCTTCCAGAAAATTCAGAAGATACCCTCGAGTTCAGAAAAAACGGCAAAAAATATCTATGGGAACTCGGAGACAGCCATCTTCAAGTGAAAATTAAGAGATGATAAATGTAGGCTATAAAATCATTTCATTTAATAAAAATATCCATATCTAAAACGAAAAAAAATAGCCTCAAGGTCAGAAAATCTGAAAAAAATTCTGTTGGAACTGGGAGATCGCCATCTTCAATTGAAAAATAAGGAAAGACAAATTTTAGGATTGGAAAATCATATCATTTAATAAAAAGAGATATATCTTACAGAAAATGTAGAAACTAGTCCCACGCTAAGGAATAACGACAAAAATGTCTGTTGGAACCGGGTTATTGCCATCTTCAACTGAAAAATAAGTGAAGACAAAATTAGACTACAAAAATCATATAATGTATTAAAAAGATCCATATCTTCGAGAAAATGTAGAAAAAATAGTCCCGAGCACAGGAAAATCCGCAAAAATGTCCGTTAGAACTGGGAGATCGCCATTTTCAACTGGAAAATAAGAGAAGATAAGCCGGAACTCAGAAAAATCTACAAAAACTTCCATTGGAACCGGGCGATCGCCATCTTCAACTGGAAAATAATAGAAGACAAATTTAGGCTAGAAAAATTGTATCATTTAATAAAAAGATCCATATCTTTCATAAAATGTATAAAATAACACCAAACTCAGAAAATGATATTTAAAAAAGTTTTCTGTTGAAGATGGCGATATCCCAGTTACAATGACATTTTTATAGATGAAGATGGTGATTTCCCATTTTCGAATAATGTTTTCTCTTATATGTCAGTTGAAGATGGCGATTTCCCAGTTCCAGCAAACATTTTGTGGCCTAATTTTGTCTTCGTCGACATCATTTAATAAAACGATCCATATCTTCCAGGAAATGTGGAAAATAGCCTGGAGCTCAGAAATATCGGCAAAATATATATGTTGGAATAGGGAGATCACCAACTTCAACTGGAAAATAAGAGAAGACGAAATTATGCCAAAAAATTATATCATTGTTGGAGATCAGTCAACCATGGCTAAAGCTCATGGTGCCATTTTATTATATCAACATGTTAATGAGTGGAGACCAATGGTCTCTAGTATACCAAAGGTCCACCCCACTACTATGTAATGGGGTGTTTATGGTGGATAAATGAGGGGGAGACCATAAGTCTCCCCCACTCATAACACCCTTATCCATCCATTACCTTTGGACTTAGCATATGAATACTTCAGGATTCATGATGCTAATGGGGTGGATACTTCTAGATCCAGAGTAAACATGTTTGCCTCGTTAAAACCACAGCTGTGGAAAATCCAATGGAAAACCCCAACATTCTTAAGAAAAAAGAGTACAACCCACATGTTACTCCCCCTGATCCGTACAAGCTTCAGGCTTGTTGGTCTCTCAGCTGTCTCATCCTGATTCCTTTTACAAGCTTTACAAAAATACATCTAGGCAGAGCCTTAGTGAACAAATCAGCTAAATTATTACAAGACCGAATCTGCTGTATTTCACTTGTTTCTCCTTTTGAAGGTCGTGCGTCCAAAAGAATTTAGGAGATATGTGATTCGTCTTGTCACCCTTGATGAAACTAGTCTGTAGTTGAGCTATGTAGGCTGCATTGTCCTCAAATATCGTGGCTAGCTCAAGGTCACCAGTCTTTAGGCAGGTAGTCATTAAGATGTGATGAATCACTGAACGAAGCCATACACATTCTTTGCTTGCTTCGTGGATCGCGAGGAGCTCGGAATGGTTGGAAGAGATAGCTGTAGTGGTTTGCTTCATAGATTTCCTGGAGATGGCTGTACCATCGAAGGTGAACACAAAACCAGTCTGTGATTTCTCGGTGTGAGGATCGGACCTGTAACCTGCATCTACATAACCAATTAAAGTGGGAGATCCACCTTTAGGGAAATATAATCCCAGGTCAATTGACCCTTGAAGGTAGCGCAGAAGTTGCTTAACTCCTTCTAGTGGCACTTTGTGGGCACTGCACTATATCTGGCTAGAAGATTTACTTAGAACGCTATATCGGGACGCGTATAGTTGGCCAGATATAGAAGTGCTCTAATGACACTAAGATAAGGTACTTCAGGACCTAACATTTTCTCCCCCTCTTCTTTGCCTCGTCTCAAATGATGTGAGAACTACTCCCAAGCGCACGAGATCGTGCAAGTAATATCCTGGTGAGTCCAGGTATCGAATCCGCGGGACAACTGACCTGCAAAACTACGATCGTCAATCTGTAAAGAGTAATAATACGATGTTAGCCAACCACCTATCGAACACAAAGATGTAGGATCAAGAGTATGGAATAAGAAATGAAAATCCTACGATATTTACGGTGACTTTGGTAGGGGTACAAGTATGGGGAGTATGTGTTGGGTTTGATTTCGTGAGGGTGTGTGCAATCAATGAATATCAATACCTTTTCTATAACTCAACATTTCGTCCGGTCAAGGCACGAGAACGTCGGAAAATATGGCGATCAAGCGTATGAAAACGTGCCAAAGAATTATACAATTAAGATAGGGCGAAAAGATATAGAAACCAATAATTACGACACCCTAACTACGTCAACTCCAACACGTATGAAGCGAATGTGCTACGGTTGTGATTTCATTAGGAGTTAATATTCGTTGAAATATCATGTCTTTTATATAACTCAACGCTTCGTCCGGTCAGGGCACGAAGACGTCGGAAGATGAAACGATGAAAACTAGTCAAAGTGGCCGTATACGCATCACTAGCAACATTGATTTCATTAAACGATAAAAGCAATAATAAGTTCAGATTAGTGAACATAAATTGGCTAGCCTTGTCAGGGCCTAGCCATACGGGATGTAAATAATAGCGACAATAAGCAAATACCCAACAAATACGTTGTAGAAATCAATGTTACGAGTGATTTTGACATGAAAATAGGGCTAAAGACATGAAATTCATCAAATAAATACTCCTAATTACATCAAAACCATAGCACAAGGAGATTAGCCACGCATGGTGCGAAGAAAATCAGATTTCATAGCCAAATACATCGTTATAATAGCCAAAATACGATAAAATACACCAAATACGGGGTATAAGTTCAAGAATTTATCACCAAATCTCCACTTTAAAGCCCAAAACTCCTTTAGAATAGGAAGAATAGCCTCTGGAATTTTTGAGAATTTTCCCCTGGAGAAATACGCACAGTAGCCGCTCCAAAAGCCCCAAAATACGCCAGAATACCCCCAAAACCCTAGAAATACGCTTATATAATAGCATTGCGGGTTTGGGGGCTTAACTGGTTCAAAAACCAAACCCATTAGCGCTCAAAACCCGACCCAATCATCGGATCAATTTTCCGCCGTTCGATCTGGGCGGGATCCGCTGTGAGCTCGACACGTGGCCTCCCTAGGCGGATCCGTACCCGATAAGCCCGCTTTGCATCCGAGTTCGACTCGGAGTCGACTTCGGCCGTCTGATTCGAATCCATCGGTCGCAAGATTGCCACGTTGCCGCCTCCGTTCGCTAAAGATTTCGAATCGAGATCCATCGCAGCCGTTCGTTCAAGCGGCAACCTCCTAGGATCGTGACACGTGGCTCCTTTGCGCGCGCTCCGCTCCGCTCGTTCTGCTCGGCTGCGGTCCGTTGGATCGAGATCCGACGTCTCATAATTCGCCGCGTCGCCCGCTACGGATGCTCCGTGTCATAGCCGTCCGATCAATCAAAGCGCCGTTGCGATGGCGCCACGTGGCAAGGCTGATGCGCCCCACTGCTGCGTTGGAGAGAAGATGTGGGCCGTTGGATCTTGATCCGACGGTCCAAATTATTTCTAAATTCCTCAGCTCCGCTGCCGTCCGATGGAGCGGGAACGGCTCTGATGCTGCCACCGCTTGCGCCAAGATTCGTGCAAACTTATTTTAATTCCAATAAATGGTATTCTGCATTCAAAAATTCATAGAAATTAGCACAGATCTCAGAAAAATACAAATAAATAGTCGTTGGAATCGTGAGATCGAGACGATGCTAAGAAAAATATAAAAATGCAGAAATACACAATCAAATTCACGTTTTGTGCACAAATAGAGTAATTTCTCTAATAAATGATGATAAGAAAATTACGAATGTATTAGAGATAAATTAAGCATCATATGGGCACAAAATAGGACTAATAAGGGGGTTAAATATGTAATATTCACTCCGAATCACACCCCCCAACTAGCATTTTGCTAGTCCCTAGCAAAAAGAGCGATAAATACGGATGATCAATAAAAAGTAATTCTATCAATCGCTTATGGCGTGGCTCAACAATACGCTTTCCAACATGATCTTCACCATCAATATACACATCCATGAACAAAATCAATCACATGATATTTTCTCTAATTTGGTTTGAATAAATAACATGCAAGCATCGTTTTGCGCAAGCGAAAATATAACACGTCGTTTTTCACTAGTTTTCTTGCTTCCAAGGAATTGGCCTATCAAAATAATCATTCAAGACATGGGTATTGAAGTTGCTTAGTATATTCACCATTCTCTTTTCTTTTATTCGTTCCGCGTAACGTGCATCAAGCAACATTTGCAGAAAAATGTATAACTTGGATCGCTCCATCAAATGCGTGAGTTTCCGGTCAATGGCTCCCAAATCAGACGATAATAGGGCATTAGGCCAAAAAGGACCCCTCGGACTGTACTACTCGAGCCAACCAAGTTATTTATTAGTGACATACTTCATTCATTCATTTTTCATCATTCTTTTGTCATTCATTTTTCTTTTCTTAAGCAACTCAATACCCAACATTTTTTTAAACAAAGCATTAATAACCAAGGCCAAATTCCTCTTCAACTTGAAGACTTTTCAAAAAAACGTGTATACTCAAGCTTTTTCATCACCTTTAGCATGCATGAAATAAATTCAAACTATTTCGAGATATTAATCATGGCAATTGAAAATTTTTCATGAATAGCATATTAACGGTAATTCATGAAGGAAAAAAATTTAATTCAAGCCATAAACAATTAGCTAGAACTCAGTTAATGCATAATCATCCGCATTTGAGGTATATGAAGGAGTTTAAAAATGTGAGATTGGTGGTTCATTCTTTCCTCATGCCATGCTTTTTGAAAAAAAATTCCTAAGATCTCATACACCCCCCAACTAAAGATGGACATTGTCCTCAATGTCGAAGAGGGTACGAGTTTATTCAAGCAAGCATCCTAGAAAGCATATAAAATCTACACTACTGGAAAGAACACACCATGATCAAATGGCGGATCCCGAATCTTTGATGGTGGAGGAAGTTGCTCAATTTGTTCCTTGCGCTCCTCGGCGATTATTCTTCCTCCTTTAGCTAAATTGGACCCCAGCAACGTAACTCCCAGCATATCTATAATCTGGTCACCTGTATCCTGCAAGAGATGAGTCACGTCAATCCAATTTATTTTAAAATTCTTCGCCATAAACACATTCCAAATGTAGTCATCAAAATAGGTGAAGTAAAATAGAGCATGGTGATGACAACTCCCTGAGAAATGTGCACTACGCTCGGTATGATGCTCGGTCAATATGGAGAGGGGTAAATGATTTTGGGAAAGAACTGGGGAAGAGAATGGTTCGGGCTCCATAGCGATATTCTTTAAACCCATGTCCTTAGTCGTCTCCTCCTCCTGTTCATCCAAAATTGCTCGCTCATCCTCTACTTTGCACACACTTCCTGCCACGTCAATGCTTTCATTCGTGACTTCATCGTGACATGGCTCGCTCGATATACCTGCAATAGAAGATGAAATCAAATTAGATTTTGGAAATTGAATTTCAAACGAATTATTTTCTTCTACGCAAGTGGAAATCAGCGTAAGATTTTCAATTGATTGCTGAATTTGCAGACTCCGAGCAAGGAAGTTTTCTTGGAATTGATGGGATGTGGCCTCCTGTGTCTGAATGAGCAATTGAACTTCCTCTTTCAAGTGGTGCAAAGGTACGTCTACACTTTGCTCCTCTGAATCAAGGCTTGAAGGCTCCGTTGAATCGCACTCTGAAGTCTCTTTCATGATTTCTTCGTTCTCTTGTAAAGACTCCATGTACTTCCACGCTTCTGTCGGCGTCATGACTCCCAAGAATTCCTGCAACTGTGGTCGTAGTCCACCTAGGAAGGACTCCATAAGCTCTTTCTTCGTGTATCCATGCTGCGGATAGCTCGATATTATGTCTGTGAACCTCCTCCAGGCCTGAAAGAAAGTTTCACAATCAGTCTGATTAAAACCAACGATCTTGAGCTTCTCCATCCTATGTTTGTGTGCCTTATAATATTCTGCATCATACAAATTGTTCGTGCAATAGAATTTCATGTATTCCAAATATTCCATTTTTAAAAGAGAAAACAAAAAAGTAATAAAAAAAATCCTAGACTATAAGATGGAATGATCTCACCGAATTTTCCCCCAAACGAACTGAAATCGTAGATCGCAAGTACTGTTGTCCCCGGCAACGGCGCCAAAAACTTGCCTCGTCTCAAATGATGTGAGAACTACTCCCAAGCGCAGGAGATCGTGCAAGTAATATCCTGGTGAGTCCAGGTATCGAATCCGCGGGACAACTGACCTGTAAAACTACGATCGTCAATCTGTAAAGAGTAATAATACGATGTTAGCCAACCACCTATCGAACACAAAGATGTAGGATCAAGAGTATGGAATAAGAAATGAAAATCCTACGATATTTACGGTGACTTTGGTAGGGGTACAAGTATGGGGAGTATGTGTTGGGTTTGATTTCGTGAGGGTGTGTGCAATCAATGAATATCAATACCTTTTCTATAACTCAACGTTTCGTCCGGTCAAGGCACGAGAACGTCGGAAAATATGGCGATCAAGCGTATGAAAACGTGCCAAAGAATTATACAATTAAGATAGGGCGAAAAGATATAGAAACCAATAATTACGACACCCTAACTACGTCAACTCCAACACGTATGAAGCGAATGTGCTACGGTTGTGATTTCATTAGGAGTTAATATTCGTTGAAATATCATGTCTTTTATATAACTCAACGCTTCGTCCGGTCAGGGCACGAAGACGTCGGAAGATGAAACGATGAAAACTAGTCAAAGTGGCCGTATACGCATCACTAGCAACATTGATTTCATTAAACGATAAAAGCAATAATAAGTTCAGATTAGTGAACATAAATTGGCTAGCCTTGTCAGGGCCTAGCCATACGGGATGTAAATAATAGCGACAATAAGCAAATACCCAACAAATACGTTGTAGAAATCAATGTTACGAGTGATTTTGACATGAAAATAGGGCTAAAGACATGAAATTCATCAAATAAATACTCCTAATTACATCAAAACCATAGCACAAGGAGATTAGCCACGCATGGTGCGAAGAAAATCAGATTTCATAGCCAAATACATCGTTATAATAGCCAAAATACGATAAAATACACCAAATACGGGGTATAAGTTCAAGAATTTATCACCAAATCTCCACTTTAAAGCCCAAAACTCCTTTAGAATAGGAAGAATAGCCTCTGGAATTTTTGAGAATTTTCCCCTGGAGAAATACGCACAGTAGCCGCTCCAAAAGCCCCAAAATACGCCAGAATACCCCCAAAACCCTAGAAATACGCTTATATAATAGCATTGCAGGTTTGGGGGCTTAACGGGTTCAAAAACCAAACCCATTAGCGCTCAAAACCCGACCCAATCATCGGATCAATTTTCCGCCGTTCGATCTGGGCGGGATCCGCTGTGAGCTCGACACGTGGCCTCCCTAGGCGGATCCGTACCCGATAAGCCCGCTTTGCATCCGAGTTCGACTCGGAGTCGACTTCGGCCGTCTGATTCGAATCCATCGGTCGCAAGATTGCCACGTCGCCGCCTCCGTTCGCTAAAGATTTCGAATCGAGATCCATCGCAGCCGTTCGTTCAAGCGGCAACCTCCTAGGATCGTGACACGTGGCTCCTTTGCGCGCGCTCCGCTCCGCTCGTTCTGCTCGGCTGCGGTCCGTTGGATCGAGATCCGACGTCTCATAATTCGCCGCGTCGCCCGCTACGGATGCTCCGCGTCATAGCCGTCCGATCAATCAAAGCGCCGTTGCGATGGCGCCACGTGGCAAGGCTGATGCGCCCCACTGCTGCGTTGGAGAGAAGATGTGGGCCGTTGGATCTTGATCCGACGGTCCAAATTATTTCTAAATTCCTCAGCTCCGCTGCCGTCCGATGGAGCGGGAACGGCTCTGATGCTGCCACCGCTTGCGCCAAGATTCGTGCAAACTTATTTTAATTCCAATAAATGGTATTCTGCATTCAAAAATTCATAGAAATTAGCACAGATCTCAGAAAAATACAAATAAATAGTCGTTGGAATCGTGAGATCGAGACGATGCTAAGAAAAATATAAAAATGCAGAAATACACAATCAAATTCACGTTTTGTGCACAAATAGAGTAATTTCTCTAATAAATGATGATAAGAAAATTACGAATGTATTAGAGATAAATTAAGCATCATATGGGCACAAAATAGGACTAATAAGGGGGTTAAATATGTAATATTCACTCCGAATCATTCTTCCAGATGAAAGGGTCCTTATGTACATCCAAGGATCTTATGACCATAGGTGTACTTATATGATGACATTTATCCATGTGGAAATTTTAAAGTAATTTCCTTGTATATGTGGATTAGTGTAACAGGATACCACCACGTAGGTGTTCGATTTGCAAGCCAAGACAATACTTTGTTTTGCCTAGGTCTTTCATTTCAAAAGTATTCTTTAGGGCTTGCAGATATCTCAGCATCTCTGCAGGAGATCCAATGAGATTTAAGTCGTCCACATAAATGGCGACTATAACAAATCATGTTCCCGATATTTTAATAAAGATACATGGGCAGACTTCATTATTGGTGAAACCTTACTGTGCAAGGAAATCACTCAGTCTGTTATACCACATTTTACGTAATTGCTTAAGACCATATAATGATCTTTGAAGCCTTACAGAGTAGATGTCTCGAGGTCTTTCTTCTATCTCTGGAGGTAATTTATATCCTTCTGGGAGTTCCATATAGATTTCTTTATCTATATTGCCATATAGATATGTAGTGATCGCGTCCCGGATGTATACCCGAAAACGACTTGTAGTTTTACCGCAAGCGCACGGTGTAGCGGCGAGCGGGTATCGAACTCAGGGATGACAAATGACCGTGTCTTATTCAAATCACCTAGCTATCAAGAGAACAAGAATAGTTGTGTGTAATAGTCACAATCGTTCAATTATCAAGAAAATATCGATATAATAAAAAGCATCTAGGGATAGGAAATCCCCACTACGGACCGTCTCTCATCCTTGTGAATCGTGAGTTTCATTGTTGCTAAGCTTGAAAGCAGGTGAACTAATCGCAACTTAATATAGAACCAAGCTCACGCTCTCGCGCTATTGCCGGTCTATAGCAAACCTAGGATAGGGCCCACTCTCGTGCAAACCCTAGCCTAAGCCGCTAGCGTGTAGAACAACATCATTGTTCAATCGTATCTCGAGCCCACTCTCGTGCAAACTCAAGCTACGACCTAGGTTATGATAGGTCTTATTCGTCCAATCTCTTACAACGAATATTAGTATAGATTCACAATTAAAAAATCCTAGCTTTGGCCCAATCTCTTGTAAACCAAATCTAGAGAAATCCAATTGTCAATATAAATCGAATATCTAGGCCTTCCAATCAATTGGGATCCAATCTCTTGTAAATCCCAATCGATATGAATTCCTAGCTACCAGTAATCAATCAATCACAACCTAACCCTAATCAATTCTAGCAACAAATCAACAAATTCATCACAATTCAGAGATAGGGTCCATAGGGTTCATCCCCATGCCCTAGAACGACGACACTACTCACAAAACATCATGCAAATCTCAGAAATAACAACAATAATCGCGGCACAAATCATTGCAAAAGAGAAATAATGCATAAAATTGCGTTTTTAATATGAATAGACAATCCAATGTAGATGCCAACGATTTCCAGCTGAGAATTCACAAAAGAGTAGCCGTCAAAATCCTAAAAGAAAGTCTAAAAATATATTTCAAGTCTCTCCTAAACTAGGGAAAAAACTGGGTTTAAATACCCTCTAAAATCGTCCAGAAAATCGTGACCAAACTGCCCCTGTGCAGCCCAGAAATTGCAACCCTAACAGCAGGCGGAGAGGGTCACTCGGCCAAGTGATCCTTGTCACTAGGCCGAGTAACAAACCCTGTATAAAAACAGTAACTTCAAGGGTTTTCAGGGTCTATCTTCGGGGGTGACTCGGCCGAGTGGACTTCTTCATTCGACCGAGTGAGAACTCATACTCGGCCGAGTGGGCCTCCTCAGGATCTCTGAAAATTCCAGTAACTTGGCCTTTCTCTGGACGAAATTCCATGTACCACTCGGGCGAGTGAACTTTATCACTCGGCCGAGTGGGCTTCCTTTGTTCGGCCGAGTATACGCTGAAAATCATCGTGTGCATATCCGTTCCGTTCGACCGAGTAGGGCTTCTTACTCGGCTGAGTGAGTGGTACACTCGGCCGAGTGGTGTGCTGTTGAGCTCATTCTTCCTTCTTTTCGCCTCCTCGTCGCTCCTATTGATTTCCTTCTTCTTCCGCTCATCCTCCATCGCTGATAAGTTCTCGAATGAGCCGTGGGCGACACTCCTAAGCGCGTGCAAATCCTTTGATCTCAAATTCGCTCCAGATCGATCCAGATTTCCTGAAATACGAGAAAAACAAGAAATAGTGAAAAGCATCGCAATATTGTCGAATAATCGTGAAAAACGCGATATGAGTGATCAAAACGACATGCAAACATGTAGAAAAAAGGTGTAAAATATGGAGTGATCATGCAGTCACAACGTCTTTGAGTTGATTTCTAGGCTTTCAAAGATGATATGCTTAATAAAAATCGGAATGTGATCGCATCCATAACAGGGGAATACGTTTGTTCATAATATATCCCCGGTCGTCGGGATAAACCCTGTGCTACAAGTCGTGCTTTGTAGCATATGATCTCGTTATTTTCATTTCTTTTTCTGACGAAAACCCACTTATAACCCACAGGTTTTACACCTTTCGGTGTGTTTCAGAGTGTTTTCTCACTACAAAAGCGTTGACCGTGGACTACCCGGTTAACGTGGTCAAGGGGCCGACTTGGGTCCCTCGGGTGTGTCGGGTCTGTGTCGACGCGGAGTGAATCGGAGTTGCGGATGACGTGGAGCACGTTGGCTGGGCCGGATCTGGATCCTCGGCCACGAGGAGGGTGAGGGGAAGCCTCGACCCGGTGTGAGACGCTCGGCCTCGGACAGTCAGACGACGAGGGGTAGCCTCGACGCCTCGTGAGCGGAGGGGAAGCCTAGGCTCAGACGGTCGTGCTTGGCCTCGGTCGGTCGGATGACGAGGGGTAGCCTCAGTCGTCTTGCTTGATGCGCGGCTGGCGTGGGGCGGAGGGGAAGCCTTGGCCCGTGGATCTGATGTCCTCCTGCGCAGACGAGAGCACTCGTCAGGGGGGGCGGACCTTGGTTCCAGCCAAATCCCCTCCGATGCCTAAGTCAGACAATGATCTGAAAGAGGATGCCCGGCGGAGACAGTTCGACTCGAGAGGAGATCGGAACGACGTCTACCGGCGCGAGCGGGGGAGGAAGGAGATGAAATGGGGGAACTAGGTCGTTGATGGAGTACCTTCGGTTTTCGTTACCTGAGATGAGGTCCCTTGTTCAGTCGTCCTTCTGGACCTTTTATCGTCCTCCCGTTGTGATTGCCCACGACCCACGTTCCTCGCCCGCCCCTAATCGTGCCCCCTCAATCCGCCACCCCCTCACCGCTCCCTGCGCCATCTCAGCACCTCCCCATAACGGCCATTAAGTGGCAGCGGGCCTGGGGGAACGGTTATCGCTGGAGTGGGCGAGTGAATTGCGCGTTATCGGGGCCGGGTCGGATCGATATTCGGGGGTCCTCTATAGGGCCTTGTCAGGCGGGCCTGATCGAGCAGATGGGCCTTTGATCGACAGTCGGGTTTCTGGGCTCGTGTCTTTCGGGCTTCGGCCAAATAGGCGTAACAATTGCCCCCATTGGTCGGGTCGATCGGCCTCGGTCGGTTCGGCTCGGCCGATGTGACTTCCGCCGATTTCGACAGGCTCGTCAGTCGATGCCGACTCATTTATTGGTTGTCATCATGAGTTGGTCCGTTCGATACTTTTAAGGCGCGGGTTCCGAAGCGCCGTCGGTTCCCTGATGCTGCCACGTGTAGCTGCGGGTTTATCCCTACCGCTCGCGAGGTCGTCTTAGATAGAGAAGCCGGGTGGGTTGTGAGCCGCCATCCCGTCATTTTCTTCTTTGCGTTGATCTCGATCCTGCCCGAGCTCTGCCCCATGTCGTCTTCCTCTACCACTGGTTCGGGTCGGCCGGAACGTGACGCCCCTCCTGGCCTGGTGGGTAGTCCTCCTTCGGCGATTCGTCGGCACAGGGGTGAACTGTCAGGGGTGCCCCCAGAGGTCTTAGCGTGGCCTTCGTCGGTCTGCGCCATCGCCATCGGGAGTATGCGCTCCGCCTACCTGCTTCCGCCATACATGGCTCGTGCTCCCGGGTCCGACGAGCAGATCTGCCTTCCCGGTCCCAACATGGTTGGAATATACGAGAAGTGCTTCCGCTTCGGGCTTCGTTTCCCGCTCCATCCCTTTATCGTCGAGTTCCTTCAGGCCCACAACGTGGGCTTGTGCCAATTCTGCCCCAACGCCGTCGGGCTCCTCGTCGGGTTCATCGTCGTCTGCATGCTGAGGGGAGTGGCGCCCTCTCTCCGTCTCTTTGCCCAGTTCTACCACGTGAGTCACCATCAATCGGGAGCGTGGATTTACATCAGCGCCCGCCCGAAGATGACCCTGGTGCTGGGGTTGCCGAGCTCCCTGAAACATTGGAAGGGGGAGTATGTATTTGTCACGTTCCCGTCGAGTGTACCTTTCCCGGTTCGGTGGGGAGCGGCCGGCGCGGTCATCCTCGATCTGGGTGAGCCGACTGCCACCGAGCTGCAGACGGCGAAGGACCTGCTGGCGATTCCTGCGAGGGAGCGGACGGTCGACGTCCTCTTCAGCGACCATAACTTGCGCAAGACGGTGTGGCCCTTGGGTAAGCTCTCCGAGTATTCGCCATTCGAGGTTGCTCGGGCTCTTCTCGGCTTCTTACTTCTTCTTTGGTTACAGGTGGATTCCCTCTCGGTCCTTCTCCCGCCAGCACTCACGTGCAGGCCCCAAATCCGGACCCGCGCAAGAGGGATCATGTGCTGGAGGTCCGGAAGAAGCAGCGGGCCGTGACCTCGGCTGTAGGCTCCAAAAGGAAGAAGGGGCCATCTCCCTCTATCCCCTTGTTGGGGTCTTCTAAGAGGGTCCGTGAGGGGGTCGGGGAAGTTGACGTCCCGCCGCCTGCCGATCAGCTCCGACCTGCCCCCGTTGAGGTTGCCTGGCCGTGGGTTGGCCCTTCGCCTCTCCCGGGTGGTTCTCTCCCTGATGCCTACGATAAGTATCTAGGCACGTTCCGCTCCAACCCAGGCGAGTTTCCTTCGTCGGGGGAAGGGCTTCTTCGTCCACGCTTCCCGGTGGGAGAGAAGGAATCGGTGTTTTTGAGCCGCAGAGCTGCCGCTCAAGTGGCCGAGAACAGTTGCCTCCCTCCCGATCAGGCTGTGCTGGATGGAGTTAGAGGTGACTGTTTGGCCACCTTCGTGATTCAGGCCGGCCAACAGGTAGAGTGTTTCTGCTTATCCTGCCTTCAGCTGCTTTCGCCGTCTTACCTTTGTTGCCTTGGTGCAGTTGTCCTCGGTGGGTCTTCGATGAGGCGCCAGTTTGTGGCGCTTCCCAAGGACAGGTCCGACACCGGGCGAGATCTTGAGGTCCACGGTGATGAAGGGGAGGCAGGTCAGTTAGAGGAAGTGTGGGACAAGTCCTTGGAGACCCGCGTTACTGAGCTGTCCTCTGCCTTGGAAGAGGCGGACCGGGAGAGAGCCTTGGCTCTGACTGCTAAGTCAGAGGCCGAGGCGCGGGTCGCCGAGCTTCTGGGAGATGCCGACGCGTCCGGGGGAGCCGGCAAGATCCCCGTCTCCGTTGTTACCCCCGAGGACCTGGAGCTCTCCGATCGTCTGGAGGCGGAGGAGGAGCAGGTGAGGGCTCTCCTTGCTCAACTCGGCGAGAGATCCCAGGAGATCGAGAAGGAGAGGGCGGAGCACCAACGCCAGATCGAGACCTTAGAGGCTCGGGTGCGTGGGCTTGAGGAGGTCAATCCATCCCGAATCACCCAAGACGCCGTGGCCGAGTATGCCACCTCTTTTGTTGAGACCGCCTTGGCCGAGGCGTTCAAGAAGGGCTTCGTCCGGTGTCAATCCGAGATCCGGAAGAAGTTCCCGCTCTCGGGAATCAACTTCGAGGATCTCCGGATGCACTCTGACGGCGAACGGAGTGTGGGGGGGCGGCCCGAGTGGACAGCCAGCCTGTGCCCCCACGGGTGCCCCTGGAGATGAATGAGGGAGGGGAATGCCCCTCGGCCTCTTCGTGCGTCTCTCTGTACATCTTTTTTGCTTATCTGGAAAGGAACGAACTTAAACAAATTTATTTCGTAAAAAACAATACATTTATTGAAAGTACTTGCGTAAGTGTTCCGCATTCCAAGCGTGAGTGAGAATCCTCCCCTCCATATTGGCTAGACGGTAGGTTGCAGTTCCGAGGACCTCGATGACTTTGTAGGGTCCCTCCCATTTAGCCGCGAGCTTCCCTTTGCGAGCAGTATCCGGGTTAAAGCCAGCTTTCCGGAGGACCATGTCCCCAAGGTGGAAGCTTCTTCCCCTGACCCGAGTATTGTAGTATCGGGCCACCTTCTGCTTCTGGCGGATGATGGTGGCCAGGGCCTGCTTCCGCCGCTCTCCGAGGAGCTCCAGACCGAGCTCCAGACATTGCGAGTTCCTGTCTTCGTCGAAGCATTTGAGGCGGAGAGATTCTTCACCCAATTCGACCGGTACCACCGCCTCGGCCCCGTAGGCAAGCATGAATGGGGTTTCGCCGGTGGCCTCCTTGTGGGTCGTCCGGTATGACCAGAGTATCCCGGGGAGCTCTTCTGGCCAGTTTCCTTCGGCGTCCTTCACTTTCTTTCGGAGGGGCTCTATGATGCATTTGTTGGCTGCTTCCGCCATTCCGTTGGTCTGGGGGTGCGCCACAGAGGCGAAGAGAAGCTTGATCCCCCATTCCATGCAAAAGTCTTTGAACCCCGCGGAGTCGAACTGTTTCCCGTTGTCCGTGACGATGGCCCGTGGCACTCCGAATCTGGAGATGATGGAATTCCATACGAAGCTTTTCGCTTTCTTCCACGTGATGGTGGCCAATGGTTCAGCCTCGATCCACTTGGTAAAGTAGTCCACCGCCACAATCAGATACTTCCGCTGCCCCTTGCCCGGCTTAAATGGTCCGAGGATGTCGAGCCCCCATTTCGCAAAGGGGATGGGGCTCACGATAGGGATGAGCTCCGACGGGGGAGTTGAGGTGTGGTTGGCGTACCTCTAACATTCTTGGCACTTTTGGACGTAGTTTGTTGCATCTTGGACCAGGGTCGGCCAGTAGTATCCCTGCCTCAAGATCTTCTGTGTGACCATCTTGCCCCTGTGGTGATTTCCGCAGATCCCTTCGTGAACCTCCCGCAGGACGTAGTCGGCTTCCTACGGTCCGATGCATTTCAGGTATGGGAGGACATCCGCCTTCGTCCAGCATCTCCGGTAGAGCGTCCCCTCATGGATCACGTATCGGAGCGCCTTCCTCTCCAGTGTCCGACGCTCGTCCCAGTCCGTTGGCACCTTGATTCGGGTTGATTATTGCGTATTTAACCCCCTAATTAGTCCTATGATGTGCCTATATAATACTTAATTGCTCTCTAATATGTGCGTATTTTGTACACCATGATTTATTAGAGAAATCACATTATTTGTGCATAAAACATGAATTCTATTGAGTATTTCTACAGTTTTATATTTTTCTTAGCATCGTCTCGATCTCACGATTCCAACGACTATTTATTTGTATTTTTCTGAGATCTGTGCTAATTTCTATGAATTTTTGAATGCAGAATACCAATTAAATGAAGAAATACGGAAGAAATACGTTGAAAATACGTAAATACGGTCGCCGCACGATTTTTGGCGCGACACGTGGCATCATCACGACCGCTCACGCCTCATCCGACGGCTCACGAGCGCTGACAGTAAGCGGGCGACGTGGCCTCAAATGCACCGCTCGATCGTGATCTGACGGCTACGTTTCGAAGATCAGCAAGCGGCGACGCGGCATTCGGAGGGCCGTTGGATCTCGATCCAACGGCCCTCACTCGAGTTGAACGGAGCAGCGGGCGAGATTTGAAGTGGCGACGTGGCCTTTTCTTGGTCGTCCGATGAGGATCCAACGGCGAGGATCGATGCGGGTTTTGATTTCGAAGTCGAAGCGGGCGAGATCGCGTCCGTTCGATCTCGCGATCGAATGGTCCACATTCATCCCAAGGCGGATTCGAAGTCGAAGCGGGCGTTGATCGAGCGAACGGGCGGAGCGCGAATCTTGGAGCGCACGTGTCGCTTCCTGGGGCGATCCCGCTTTGATGAGCGGCTGAGAATTGCGCCGGTCGGATTATTGGGTGCGGGTGCGAAAAAATAGCGGGTTTAGATCCGATAAGCCCCCAAACCCGCAATGCTAATATAAAAGCGTATTTCTAGGGTTTTGGGGGGTATTCTGGCGTATTTTGGGACTTTTGGAGCGGCTACTGTGCGTATTTCTCCAGGAGAAAATTCTGAAAATTTCCAGAGACTATTCTTCCTATTCTCAGAGAGTTTTGGGTTCTAAGGAGGAGATTTGGTGATAATTTCTTGAACTTATACCCCGTATTTGGTGTATTTCTTTGTATTTTGCTATCTAAACGATGTATTTTGCTATCAAAACTGATTTTTATTGCACCATGCGTGGCTAATCTCTTTGTGCTATGGTTGTGATGTAGTTAGGGGTATGTAGTTGCTAAATTTCATGTCTTTAGCCCTATTATCATGTCCAAATTGCTAGTTTTGTTGATTTCTACAACGTATTTGATGGGTATTTGCTTACTATCGATATTGTTGATGTGCCCTATGGCTAGGCCCTGATAAGGTTAGCCAATTTGTGTTCTCTAATCTGAACTTATCGCTGCGATTATTGTTTAATGAAATCAACATTGCTAGTAATACGTTTAAGGCTATTTTGACTAGTTTTCATCGATTTATCTTCCGACGCCTTCACGCCTTGACCGGGTGAAGCGTTGTGTGACATTAAAAGACGTGAAATTTCAGCGACTATAAACTCCTAATGAACTCACAACCGTAGCATATTTGTCTCATTGGATACCAAACTTTCGTGATACCGTAATACTTTTAGGAACCACTTTCTTTGCTACAAATCCGTACACTATTTTTCACCTTCACAAAGGTGGTCGTTTTCTTAACCGTATATTATATTTGATTAGTTGAATTTGTGTTATCTCATGTCGACTTGTCCCGAGGATTCGACTCTGGACTCTCCAGGTACTACTTGCACGATCTCCTGCGCTTGGGAGTAAAGCTCACATTGTTTTGAGAGAGGCAAGTTTTTGGCGCCGTTGCCGGGGACAACGGTATCTTTGATCCACATTTTCAGCTTTTCAGAGGAGTACTCGGTGAGATCCTTCCACTTTATAGCTTAGTTTTATTATTGAAAACAACAAAAAAAAATATCGCTTTGCTAGTTTATGTGGCATAGGACCTCCACTTCACACAGATTGATAAGAATTGAAAATATGGCTAATAATAACGAACAACCTCTTGTACACCCACAAGAACTACCATTGAGTGCTACTTATATGCCCACTAGAGTTGCTTCTGAGTCATGCATTGTTTTTCCTGAGGGTGCTCATTCTTTTTCGCTTAAAGCTGGGGTGATCCAGATCCTTCCCTCTTACCATGGAGAGGATAGGGAAAACCCGTACTTGCATATTAAAACGTTTGAAGAAGCATGCTCTACTCAGTTGGATGGAAAAGTTAGTAATGATGTTGTTTATCTTAAACTTTTTCCATTCTCATTGAAAGACAAGGCAAAGAATTGGTTCAATGCATTGCCTCCTAGATCTATTACTTCTTGGCTTACCATGCAAACTGAGTTTCTGAAAAAATTCTTTTCTTTGGCCAGGACTCAAGCTTTAAAGAGGCATATCATGTCTTTTTCGCAAAAGGAAACTGAAGCATACGACCAAACTTTGGAAAGATTTAAGGAGCTTCTATTGGCGTGCCCACATCACGGTTTTGACAAGGGACGAACCATTGGATTCTTTTACGATGGATTGCAGCCGAATACGAAGCAATATGTAGAGATGATGTGCAATGGAGATTTCTTTGAGAAGACCCCGACGGAGGCCTGGGCATACTTGGAGAACATTGCAGAGAATGCAAGAAGATGGGAGCCACCTTCAGAATTTGACAGGTCCATGTCTACACATCAAACAAAAGGTGGCTTGCAGACTTTGAAGCCTGAAGATGCATTGATGGCACAAGTGGAGGCATTGGTGACGCAAAAGCTACAAAATATTGATCTCAGAGCAGCAAAGGCAGTCACATCAGAGCCATACTGCGTCATATGCGAGAAGCCAGTTCATGATACTACCGTCTGCCCACTGATCCCAGCAATTAAAGAATTGGGCAGAAATCCAGAATCTGAGGTGAATTGGGTGGCAAATCAAGGCTACAACAACAATTGGAAGAACCCATCAAACCAAGGAGGTGCTTCATATCAGCAGAAGCAGCAGACATCCACTCCCTATTACCATCCCAACCACTCCAATTATCAAGGAAAAAGGGAGCAGAACAATGAAATTCAGAGTCTCACTGCTGCAGTTCAACAGATGGCTCAGATGCAACAACAGCTCACAGAGAATTTTTCAAGATTTATAGCGTCACAAGACAAAGGTAAATTACCTGCTCAGCCTATTGCAAATCCTAATACGAATCCCTCTTCTTCTTTTTTAGGAAACAACGTCAAACCATGTCAGGCAGTGACTACATTACGTAGCGGACGTGAAATTGAAAAACCAGAGATGCCTAGACATGAACAACCAGCTGAGGAGAAAGAGGAGGCACAAGCACCTGAAAGTTTGCAGGTTGAGGAAGAGGTAGCAGAAAAAGAGCCAGAACCATATGTACCTCTAGCTCCATTCCCACACAGACTTGCTCCACCATCAAAAGACAGGTATCAGGCAGAGATAAGAGATATCTTCAAGCAGGTAAAAATTAATATCCCATTACTTGATGCAATCAACCAAGTGCCTGCATATGCTAAATTTCTGAAGGAGCTATGCACTGTAAAGCGGAGCCTAAATGTGAAAAAGAAAGCATTCTTAACACAACAGGTAAGTGCAATGGTACAACATGACACTCCTCCTAAATATAAGGATCCAGGTTCTCCTACTATCCCATGCATCATAGGAACTAAGAAATTTGGAGATGCTTTACTTGATTTGGGATCTAGTGTTAATATTTTACCTTATTCTGTTTATGTGCATCTTGGATTGGGGGAACTGAAGACGACACATGTGGTTTTACAGTTAGCAGACAGGTCGGTAAAAATCCCACGAGGATGCGTGGAGGTTGTGTTGGTCCAGGTTGACAAATTCTATTATCCCGTGGACTTTATCGTCCTTGATATTCATGGGCCACAATCAGGTAATTGCACTCCGATTATATTAGGACGTCCATTCCTAGCAACTTGCAATGCTATGATAAACTGTAGGGATGGACAATTGAAGATAAGCTTTGGTAACATGAAACTTGAGCTAAACATTTTTAAATCATGTAAGTTACCTGCGAATGTTGATGACGTGAAAGAGGTATGTTTTATTGAGAGTTTAATTGAAGATTATTTTGAGGCAAAGTATGAATGCCCGTCAAATTTTATTGATTATAATTTCGAAGATATTGATGAATCCTATTTTGTGCAGGGCAAAAATGAAAGATCAAGGGATGCATGGGTGCCAAAGTTCGAGACATTGCCAGTGGAATTGCCACCACAACAACCTTCAGAGATTGAGCATCCAAAGTTGGAATTGAAGCCTCTGCCAGACTATTTGAAATACGCTTTTCTTGGAAAGGAGGAGACTTTCCCCGTGGTAATATCCTCTAAACTCAAACCTGAACAAGAAAGTGCTTTGCTTGATGTGCTTAGGGAACACAAAGGGGCCATTGGATGGTCTATTGCGGACATTACAGGTATAAATCCCTTAATTTGCACTCATCATATTTATCTTGAGGATGATGCCAAACCAACATGTGAGATGCAACGCCGATTAAATCCTACTTTGAAAGAAGTTGTTAAGGGGGAGATTCTTAAGCTACTTGCTGCAGGTATAATATATCATATTTCAGACAGCAGATGGGTTAGCCCCATACAGGTGGTTCCGAAGAAATCAGGCCTCACAGTGGTAAGAAATGATAGCAATGAGCTTATACCGATGCGGACCACCACAGGTTGGAGGATGTGTGTTGATTACAGAAAATTAAATGCTAAAACACGAAAAGATCACTTTCCATTACCTTTTATTGACCAAATCTTGGAAAGAGTAGCAGGTAACGAATTTTATTGTTTTCTAGATGGTTATTCTGGCTATTAACAGATAGAGATTGCTCCAGAGGATCAAGAGAAGACTACCTTCACTTGCCCCTTTGGAACTTTCGCTTTTAGGAGAATGCCTTTTGGATTATGCAATGCACCTGCTACTTTTCAGCGTTGCATGTTGAGTATCTTTAGCGATATGGTTGAGAGGATTATGGAAGTGTTTATGGATGACTTTTCTGTATATGGCACTTCATTTGAAAATTGTTTATCTAACTTAGCTCTTGTCTTGCACAGGTGCCAGGAAAAGAACCTATTGTTAAACTGGGAAAAGTGTCATTTCATGACAACTGAGGGTTTGGTTCTTGGACACCTAGTCTCCAAAGCAGGTATTCAGGTAGACAGAGCAAAAGTTGAGGTGATTGAGAAGTTGCCTACACCAAAGTGCGTCAAGGACATACGATCCTTTCTAGGCCATGCAGGATTTTATCGAAGATTCATAAAGGATTTCAGCGCCATCTCCCGCCCCCTCTGCCACTTATTAACTTTAAATACTGATTTCATATGGACACAAGAGTGTCAAGTTTCATTTGATAAATTGAAGAACTCACTTGTTTCCTCCCCTATTTTGCAGGTTCCAGACTGGAGCATGCCATTTGAAATTATGTGTGATGCAAGTGACTACGCAATGGGGGCAGTGCTTGGGCAAAAGAAAGAGAGAGTTCCTTGTGTTATCTATTATGCCAGTAAAACTTTGAATGAAGCACAACGGAACTATACTACTACGGAGAAGGAGTTGCTGGCGGTGGTGTTTGCATTGGAGAAATTCAGAAGCTATATATTGGGCTCTCCTATTCTCATCTTTACAGATCATTCTGCACTTAAATATCTTTTATCTAAAAAGGATGCGAAACCTAGACTTATACGATGGATCCTCCTTTTGCAGGAATTCAATATTCAGATCAAGGATAAAAAAGGAGTTGAGAACAATGTTGCAGATCACCTTTCTAGATTGACGGTGGGAACAGAGTCGCCTACCATTCCATTGCGAGATTCCTTCCCAGATGAGCAGCTTTTCGCCATTTCTACCCTACCATGGTATGCAGATATAGCTAATTATTTGGTGACAGGTAGAACCCCTCCACATTGGTCTTCTTTAGATTTCAAACGCTTCAAGCATGAGGTAAAATCGTTCTATTTTGATGATCCTTATCTTTTTAAATACTGTGGAGACCAAATTGTAAGGAGATGTGTACCCGACCATGAGTTTGATAGTGTTTTACATTTTTGCCATGATGGGGTATGTGGGGGGCACTTTTCAGCTCATAAGACTGTTGCAAAAATTTTACAGAGTGGTTTTTATTGGCCTAGTATGTTTAAAGATGCATATGCTTATTGTAAATCATGTGTGCGCTGTCAACAGTTGGGGGGAATTACAAAAGGAAACATGATGCCGTTGAATCCCATGTTAGAAATAGAATTATTTGATTGTTGGGGTATTGATTTCATGGGGCCTTTTCCACCATCTTTTGGATATATATTTGTGTTGGTTGCCATTGATTATGTCTCTAAATGGGTGGAAGCTATTCCTTGCAGGTCCAATAACGCTTCCATCGTGCTGAAATTTTTGAAAGAAAACATCTTCTCGCGCTTTGGAGTGCCAAAGGCCATTATCAGTGATGGAGGTTCTCATTTCTGCAATAGGCTCTTTGCAAATCTAATGAAGAAATTTGGGGTGACACATAAAGTTTCAACACCTTACCATCCTCAAACAAATGGACAAGCGGAATTGGCGAACAAGGAAATTAAGAACATTCTTCAGAAAACAGTGAATCCCACACGCAAAGATTGGAGTCTTCGCTTGCCTGAAGCTCTATGGGCCTACAGGACAGCATACAAGACTATCTTAGGGATGTCACCGTTTCGTTTGGTTTATGGAAAAAATTGCCATCTTCCTGTTGAATTAGAGCATAAATCTTTTTGGGCAATTAAAACCCTTAATTTGCTTGATAACTCATCCAATGTTTCTCGTAAATTGCAGATCATGGAGCTTGATGAGATACGACGAGAGGCATATGAAAATGCAAAGCTCGCAAAAGAAAGGATGAAAGCTGTGCACGACAAGATGATCCTACGAAAGGAATTCAAAGTTGGAGACAAGGTTCTGCTGTACAATTCAAGGCTCCATATATTTCCAGGAAAGCTGCGCTCAAAATGGACGGGACCATACTTTGTCAAAGAAGTCTTTTCACATGGAGCGGTGGTCTTAGTGAATGAGAAGGATGGCCATGAATTCAAAGTCAATGGACAACGTCTGAAACACTTTCAAGATCTTTGGGCCAGAGAGGATACCACCATTGATCTCACAGATCCACCTTCGGGTGGTCACTAATCAGGTGTGTTCTTTCCATGATTCCCTCTCCTTAACATTGAGGACAATGCTTATTTTAAGTTGGGGGGAGGGTATAAACTTTTAGGATTTTTCTTTTTTTATTTTTATTTTTATTTTATTTTTTTTCATTTTAGTAGTTCCCTTTTCAAAATTTTTTTTTTTCCTTTTATAAAAATGGGGTTGAGTCAAGAATTATCACCAATGCTTATTACACCTAGAAATGAACCTCATATGATGACAATTCTCGAAATCCATTCACCACTGTTCACATATGACTTATTTTCCTCCACCGCTATTGTTAGATATTTCATTCTCATTCGATATGAATGCTATTACTCATGGTAAATCTCTCTTGATATATCTCTATGGTAGGATTGAATGATGACTTAATGGATCTTGAAGTTATGAATTAGCAAGTCGTATGCTTTCAATGGAACACACCATCACAAAATGACTTGAGCATTGCTTTTTATCTCATATTCAGTGCTATTTGCATGCTTTGTGTGATCTTGGGTGGAAAGTCTACACTGTCTTTTGAAATGATTAGGATAACCCATTCTTGTGAAAGAATAAAGAAAAGGAAGCTATCTTGCCAGGTTATTTATGCACGCACAAAAGAAAGAATGAAATAAGATGAATGAAATAAAATGAATGAACGAATAAATGTTTCATTAAAGAAATAACTTGGTTGGCTCGATTAGTACAGTCCAAGGGGTCCTTCTTGGCCTAATGCCCTATTATCGTCTGATTTGGGAGCCATTGACTGGAACCTCAATCATTTGATGGAGCGATCCAAGTTATACATTTTTTCTGCAAATGTTGTTTGATGCGCGTTATGCAGAACTAATAAAATGAGAAAAGAAGAGCAAGAAAAAGTGTGCATCATTAGCAAGGCAAGAGAACTTCCAAAGCTTGAAGAAAGCACAAGATATGGTGTGATTTCCTATGAATGAAAATTGACGTGTGTATGTCTTGATACCAATCTATTTTTGCTTGCTTTGCATGATACATCTACGCTCCAAGTTATATACTTTGATTGAAAGGTGTGAGCCATTGACTTTGCATACCATGCGCTATGAAGTAATGGAAAGTGAAGTTAAGTTGACTTAATGGCCATTGTAGAGATACTTGCTTTTAATTGTAAACCCATGAGTACCATTATATAATGAGCATGAAATCTTGGTATTAGTGTGTGGACACTTTCTTTCGTCTCTGTAGTATGGTGATGAATGATTTGAGACCTGATGAGGTGATCTAAGTGTATACTTGATATCGTATTTCGCTCAATTTTGCTAGAGACTAGCAAAACGCTAGTTGGGGGGTGTGATTCGGGTTGATTATTGCGTATTTAACCCCCTAATTAGTCCTATGATGTGCCTATATAATACTTAATTGCTCTCTAATATGTGCGTATTTTGTACACCATGATTTATTAGAGAAATCACATTATTTGTGCACAAAACATGAATTCTATTGAGTATTTCTACAGTTTTATATTTTTCTTAGCATCGTCTCGATCTCACGATTCCAACGACTATTTATTTGTATTTTTCTGAGATCTGTGCTAATTTCTATGAATTTTTGAATGCAGAATACCAATTAAATGAAGAAATACGGAAGAAATACGTTGAAAATACGTAAATACGGTCGCCGCACGATTTTTGGCGCGACACGTGGCATCATCACGACCGCTCACGCCTCATCCGACGGCTCACGAGCGCTGACAGTAAGCGGGCGACGTGGCCTCAAATGCACCGCTCGATCGTGATCTGACGGCTACGTTTCGAAGATCAGCAAGCGGCGACGCGGCATTCGGAGGGCCGTTGGATCTCGATCCAACGGCCCTCACTCGAGTTGAACGGAGCAGCGGGCGAGATTTGAAGTGGCGACGTGGCCTTTTCTTGGTCGTCCGATGAGGATCCAACGGCGAGGATCGATGCGGGTTTTGATTTCGAAGTCGAAGCGGGCGAGATCGCGTCCGTTCGATCTCGCGATCGAATGGTCCACATTCATCCCAAGGCGGATTCGAAGTCGAAGCGGGCGTTGATCGAGCGAACGGGCGGAGCGCGAATCTTGGAGCGCACGTGTCGCTTCCTGGGGCGATCCCGCTTTGATGAGCGGCTGAGAATTGCGCCGGTCGGATTATTGGGTGCGGGTGCGAAAAAATAGCGGGTTTAGATCCGATAAGCCCCCAAACCCACAATGCTAATATAAAAGCGTATTTCTAGGGTTTTGGGGGGTATTCTGGCGTATTTTGGGACTTTTGGAGCGGCTACTGTGCGTATTTCTCCAGGAGAAAATTCTGAAAATTTCCAGAGACTATTCTTCCTATTCTCAGAGAGTTTTGGGTTCTAAGGAGGAGATTTGGTGATAATTTCTTGAACTTATACCCCGTATTTGGTGTATTTCTTTGTATTTTGCTATCTAAACGATGTATTTTGCTATCAAAACTGATTTTTATTGCACCATGCGTGGCTAATCTCTTTGTGCTATGGTTGTGATGTAGTTAGGGGTATGTAGTTGCTAAATTTCATGTCTTTAGCCCTATTATCATGTCCAAATTGCTAGTTTTGTTGATTTCTACAACGTATTTGATGGGTATTTGCTTACTATCGATATTGTTGATGTGCCCTATGGCTAGGCCCTGATAAGGTTAGCCAATTTGTGTTCTCTAATCTGAACTTATCGCTGCGATTATTGTTTAATGAAATCAACATTGCTAGTAATACGTTTAAGGCTATTTTGACTAGTTTTCATCGATTTATCTTCCGACGCCTTCACGCCTTGACCGGGTGAAGCGTTGTGTGACATTAAAAGACGTGAAATTTCAGCGACTATAAACTCCTAATGAACTCACAACCGTAGCATATTTGTCTCATTGGATACCAAACTTTCGTGATACCGTAATACTTTTAGGAACCACTTTCTTTGCTACAAATCCGTACACTATTTTTCACCTTCACAAAGGTGGTCGTTTTCTTAACCGTATATTATATTTGATTAGTTGAATTTGTGTTATCTCATGTCGACTTGTCCCGAGGATTCGACTCTGGACTCTCCAGGTACTACTTGCACGATCTCCTGCGCTTGGGAGTAAAGCTCACATTGTTTTGAGAGAGGCACACCTCCCCATGAGTGAGTTACCGTATGATCGGATCCATCCAGGTGGGATCTTGGTCGATCGCCATCACCTCCCGCTCTTCCGTGCTAGGGGACTGCAGGTTCTCCACGTAGATGGTGTGGCCCAGCTCCTTAGGCGAGGATGAGGCTAGCTTCGACAACGCGTCTGCCCGTGTGTTCTCCGATCGCGGGAGATGCAAGACTTCCACGTTTTTGAACCTGGACAGCGCCGATTTGGCGACGGTGAGATACCTCTGCATCGCTTCCTCCCGTGCCTCGTAACTTCCCAGAAGCTGGTTGACAATGAGCTTCGAGTCGTTGAGGAGGCGCACGGACTCGGCCCCGAGTTCCAGGGCCAGCCTCAGGCCGTTGATCACTGCTTCGTACTCCGCCACGTTGTTGGTGGCCGGGAACTCGAACCGCAACGCGTATTCCACGATGTTCCCTTCTGGAGATCGGATCGCGATCCCAGCCCCGCCTCCTGACTGTGTGGCCGATCCGTCCACATGGACTATCCACGCTCCTGGGACTCCTGACTGGAAGTGGTCAGCCGAAAGAAAAGACAAGGGCTGGGCAATTACCGTTGCTGGGCCTTCTTCCTCCGGGTGGTGTTCTCCTTCCGTTGTGCATTCAGCGATGAAGTCGGCCAAGGCCTGCCCTTTGATGGCCATGCGCGGTTTAAATCGGAGGTCAAATTCGCTCAATTCCACCCCCCAGTTTAGCATCCTTCCTATTCGATCGAATCTTTTGAGATTCTGCTCCAGTTGTGAGTCAGTCAAGACCAGTATGGTGTGGGCTTGGAAATAGGGCCTGAGCCTTCGCGCTGAGAGAACGAGGGCGTACGCCAGTTTTTCCATGGGCGAGTTCCGCACCTCTGCCCCCTTCAAGATCCAGCTCGTGTAGTACACCGGCCACTGCACCCCACCGTCTTCCCTGATCAGCACCGAGCTCACTGCTTCCTCCGCGCACGCCAGGTAAAGGCTTAGCGACTCCCCTTCTCGTGGCTTGGACAGGAGAGGCGGGCTGCGGAGGTACTCCTTGAGATCCGCGAAGGCCCTGGAGTAGTCTTCGTCCCATAGTATCGCCTTCCTGTTGTTTGATGGTTCCGTGATCGCTTTCCTCAGAACTTTGAAGAAGGGGAGCGATCTTTCCGCCGATTTGGATAGGAATCGCCCCAAGGCTGCGATGCGCCCATTTAGCCTCTGCAGTTCTTTGATCGTCGTCGGCTCCCGCATGTTGATCAGTGCCTCGATCTTGTCAGGATTAGCTTCAATGCCACGGTTAGTTAACATAAATCCAAAGAATTTGCCAGATCTTACCCCGAACGTGCACTTCGTGGGGTTGAGTCGAATGTGGTGTCGCCGCAACTGCTCGAAGGTTTCACGAAGGTCGGCGATATGGTCCTTCGGCTTTCTCGACTTGACAAGCATGTCGTCGACGTAGACCTCCAGGTTCCTCTCGATCTGGGAGTAAAAAACCTTGTTGACCATTCTCTGGTAGGTGGCCCTTGCGTTCTTCAAGCCAAAGGGCATCTTCTTGTAGCAGTATGTTCCCCGGTCCATCGTGAAGGCTGTCATCTCTTCGTCCTGGGGATCCATCTGGACTTGATTGTACCCCGAGTAGGCGTCCATGAAGCTAAGCATCTCGTACCCCGAGGCGTTGTCCACAAGGTGGTCGATGCGCGGTAGGGGGTAGCTGTCCTTGGGACAGGCTTTGTTGAGGTCACTGAAGTCCACGCACATTCGCCACTTCCCGTTGGGTTTCCTGACCATCACCACGTTCGATAGCCACTCCGGGTACCAGACCTCTCGTATGAAGCCGGCGTCGAGGAGACGCTCTACTTCCTCGGAGGCCGCCTTCATCTTCTCGCCTCCCAGGTTCCGCTTCTTCTGCCTGACCGGCTTGAAGTTGGGGTCGGCGTTGATCTGGTGGACGATCACCTGGGGATCTACGCCGGGCATGTCCTCTGGTGACCAAGCAAAGACGTCCAGGTTCGCCTCCAGGCACTCGACCAGTTGGCTCCTCAGGTCGTGGCTTAGCCCTCTCCCGATTGAGACGAACCTGCCCTCGACGTCCGTGACCGGGATCTGCTCTTGTTCCTCTACAGGGGTGGGTCTCGGCCCGCCCCTTAAGTCGAGCGCAGCCATCCGGTTGACTAGATGATCTTCGGGCCCCTCCTCCTCATGTTGGTAGCAGGTATTTGGTCTCCCCGCGTCGCCTTCGACCTGCCCCATCCCCCTGGATGTTCGAAACTTGATAGTCTGGTGGAGGGTCGAGACAACTGCACCGATGGCGTTGAGAAGAGGTCGGCCGATGATTCCGTTGTACTCCGACCCGATCCCCAGTACGATGAACTCTACCGCCTGGGTCACCGAGTCTGGTGGGCCTCCGAGTGTCACCGGGAGATGGATCGTGCCGATGATGGGGGTGGAATGACCCGTGAACCCTACCACGGGACCCGAGCGGGGTTGCAAGTCTTCCTTCCGCCGTCCCATCTTCTCCAGGGTTGACATGAAGAGGACGTCGCAGGAGCTGCCGGTGTCGACGAGCAGCCGCCGTACCATGGTTGTGTCGATGATCACCGACACCACCAAAGCCACGTCTGATCTACGCGCTGCTACAGTCGTGCTCGGCCTCCCGACCGGTAGGGCCGGTGAGGGTTTCTCGGCCCTCTCCTCACGATCCTCCTCGCGCCGGGCCCGGGCCCACTCTTACCAACGATGGCGGGCCCTGTCGCTTCGCGTCTGGGCCTTGCTCTCCCTTCGACGTGATGGGTGAAGCCGTGTCATTGCTGGTGTGGTTTGTTTTTCGTGGGATATTTTGTTCCCACAGACGGCGCCAGATGTTTCAGAGTGTTTTCTCACTACAAAAGCGTTGACCGTGGACTACCCGGTCAACGTGGTCAAGGGGCCGACTTGGGTCCCTCGGGTGTGTCGGGTCTGCGTCGACGCGGATTGAATCGGATTTGCAGATGACGTGGAGCACGTCGGCTGGGCCGGATCTGGATCCTCGGCCACGAGGAGGGTGAGGAGAAGCCTCGACCCGGTGTGAGACGCTCGGCCTCGGACAGTCGGACGACGAGGGGTAGCCTCGGCGCCTCGTGAGCAGAGGGGAAGCCTCGGCTCAGACGGTCGTGCTTGGCCTCGGTCGGTCGGACGACGAGGGGTAGCCTCGGTCGTCTTGCTTGATGCGCGGCTGGCGTGGGGCGGAGGGGAAGCCTCAGCCCGTGGATCTGACGTCCTCCTGCGCAGACGAGAGCACTCGTCAGGGGGGCCGGACCTTGGTTCCGGCCAAATCCCCTCCGATGCCTAAGTCAGACAATGATCTGAAAGAGGAGGCCCGGTGGAGACGGTTCGACTCGAGAGGAGATCGGAATGACGTCTACCGGCGCGAGCGGGGGAGGAAGGAGATGAAATGGGCGAACTAGGTCGTTGATGGAGTACCTTCGGTGTAACGACCACTTTTCGTCGTACGTTGTTCGTGCACGTGCTTTTGGCCGTGCACGTGTTTGTTTTGGACCTTGTTCGTTTGTGAACACTTTTGTGTGATATGCCGTCGTGAACGACTCTGAGAGTATTAAATAGTGGCACTATCTTGAAACGACACTTCTCGAGTCGTTTTTACACAATTTGAACTTACTCGATGAGACGTGACGACTTTCACTTTTGACGGGAGACGTTTCTATTTTTAGTTTCGTCGTCCGACGTCAAATTTGAGATCCGTCTTCTTAGTTAGCTCACATTCATCGCCACGATCACAACGATATTTATTTTATAATTTTTGGAGTTTATTTGACCACTTTTATAATTTTTACAAGTTTTATATTATTTTTAATAATTTATTTTTAAATTAATTTCGGCCAAATAAAATTTATTTGAGTTTTAAACGTTTTAAAGAATTTTTGAGCCAATTTCCAGCTCATTTGGACCAGGTCAAATCCTAGAATGGGTTGGAGAAGTTTAAATTCAAATTTTAAATCTTTTTGAATTCTAATCCTATTAGATTTAGCCCTAGACCAAGTCAACCCACCTATACTATATAAGCAACCCCTAGCAAGTCCTATTTTCCAAAGAAATTAGCCCTAGCCTCTTCCAAACTCATTTTGGACGTTGCGACGAATCGTCGCAACGTTGCGACGTTCAGCCCCCGTACGACCGAGGAAAACAGCTCCGTTCGCCCGCTCCGACCGAGACCCCCGCCCGCACCCAAGCCGCTCCGCACCGCTGCCATCTACCGCCGCTTCGTTCCCCGCTTGACCGATAGGGCCTCTCGGTCTGACCGAGAGAACCGCCCGGTCGCCTCGCTCCGCACCGACCCGCTCTGTCGCCCCGCTAGCTCCGTGCCCGACCGAAGGAAGCCGCCGCTGTGACCGAGCGCCCGAGCGTTGCATCGCTGCAGCGCTGCAACCCCGCTTCCAAGCGCCTGACCGAGGATTTCCATCGGTCTGACCGAAGGAAAACGTCGCCCCCCGCTGCTGCGACCGACCCAAAGTGTTGCAACAGCGCCGCCCCCGTGTCTGACCGAGCCAAGCCCCCGCACCGAGGCTGTACGACCGACGGCCATTCGTCGCAACCCCGCACCCGTCGCACCGCTTGCCTCCGTGGGCCCCCCAAGTTCTTCAGAGTTATTGTGGGTTCCCCAAAGGTCCCTAGGACTACTGTGGGCCCCACCTAGGTGCTTTCTCTTCAAGGATTCATCGCGTACGACGTCGTCGCACGTCGTAGCCCGTCGTCGCACGTGCGAGCTTTGGAATCTGGAACCGTCGCCCCGGTTGAAGCTCTGAATTTTCCAGCGAGGAATATATTTTGGAATCAGGACTTGGAGCGCGATCTTTTATTCCAACCCCCGGCGTCGCTACCCGACGCCGGTGTAGCTTTCGCGTCGTGTTGAGGTAACGTTTTGCACCCCTAGGACCCCCAACCCAATTGCATGCTAATAAAGACTAAAAATCAGTATTTTAAAGTATTTTAAATGTTTTAGAAATCACTAATCAAGATAAATAAAACGGATGTAGGCCGGTGGACTTGTGCACGTAGGAATCGTGACTTTGGACTCGTTGGACGGTGTTTTCTTGACGTGATAATTGCAGGCAAGTGAAACTTGCCAACTCTTGTGTAGGGCCATGTTTTTAGGCCACTTACTTGCTTTTAGCGTAAAAGAGACTAGTCAGTGAAATGATAGCTGGCTAGACGCCTATTTGATCTAGTTTGACAACGAAACTAGATCCGTCACCTAAATGATCTAGCTTGACAACGAAGCTAGATCCAAACATTAAACTTGTCATTCATGCATACTAAACTGTCACGTTTACTTTTCTTACTTGTACGCTTTACTACTTGCCATGCCATGTCATCCATGCATTGATTGTTGCATCGTAGCACACGCTACAATACTTGTCCTTGTACTACTTGTCCGGCTAGGTGCACCCCTACGCCATACTTGTTTACACACTTCCTGGCTCGTGGTCCAGAAGCGGGCCTCATGTGTTGGCCAGAAACCAATGCCCGATACACGTGGAGGGGTAGGGATAAACGGTTACTTGAGCTTAGGAGTTGGCCCGTACAGCCACTCTAGCCAAAGGACGGAATCTCTGTGCACGAGGTGCTTACTTTTCTTGTCTTGTACTTGTCTTGTGAATGCCATGCCATGCTCGTACTTTACTTTACTTTACTTTATCCGTTGCACTCATTACTTTAACTGCCATGTCATTGCATCATGCTAGAACTTTTAGGTTGCTCTTACTTGTACTTTCAGTTTCACTTGCACAAGTCTTCCAGACTTGCTGACATGTGCCCCTTGCTCTTTTGGGCGTCACATGTTAGACCCTGAGCCAGAGACCGTTGCCGAGTACGTGATGTTTTGCTGACGCTGAGTCTGAGTCCATGATTGCACAGGAGGATTTTGGTGGACACCGGTGACCATGCTTTGAGTCTTTGTTGAGCTTTATTTTGTTTTAAGCCTTTTGTTAGTTTTTGGTGCGTAGCACCGTCGTTTGTACTTTGTACTTTTGTTGGCCATGTTTGGGCCTTTAGACTCTTTTATTTGTAGCCTGGTGGCTTTTCTGCGTTGTTGAGATTTATTATTATGGATATTCTGAGATGTTTCTTTTGTCTCTTTCGTTATTATTATCTTTGTTTCGTTTCGCGTTGCAAGGACCTGCAGTTTTAAAGTAATTGACGCTTATCGGACTTGCGGCTTTGTAGCTTCAAGTCTGAGCGGACCTTCTCACGCTTCGCCTCCACATTTTTGGGAAGCGGGGCGTGACATTCGGTTTTCGTTACCTGGGATGCGGTCCCTTGTTCAGTCGTCCTTCTGGCCCTTTTATCGTCGTCCCGTTGTGATTGCCCACGACCCACGTTCCTCGCCCGCCCCTAATCGTGCCCCCTCAATCCGCCTCCCCCTCGCCGCTCCCTGCGCCATCTCAGCACCTCCCCATAACGGCCATTAAATGGTAGCGGGCCTGGGGGAACGGTTATCGCTGGAGTGGGCGAGTGACTTGCGCGTTATCGGGGCCGGGTCGGATCGATATTCGGGGGTCCTCTATAGGGCCTTGTCGGGCGGGCCTGATCGCGCAGATGGGCCTTTGATCGACAGTCGGGTTTCTGGGCTCGTGTCTTTCGGGCTTCGGCCAAATAGGCGTAACACGGTGTTTGGACTACTAGTCCAAAAACTTCGTGTTTCAAGAGTGAGTCCAGCTCTACTCCTATTTCATCGTTCCACTTTGGCAAATCATCTTTGCGTTTACATTCTGCTAGAGATCGTGGTTCGATGTCATCGTCATATTCAGCGATGGGCTCGGCAATATTGAACGCAAAGTCGTCGTCAACGACAGTGCTTTATCTGTCCAGTACCTCCCCAGTACGTACAAAATTTAATGATGTTTCTCCTATAGTTTCCTCTTCAAGGAAATGTAGGAGGGGAGAGGTAGCTGGTCTGAGCTCAGCATCCTGTGTTGGGTTCATCTTTATTTCTCCAGGAATTTTTCTTTTTCGAGGAGCTTTGTCATTCGAACCTGGTGGGCGTCCTCTCTTTAATTGAGGTACAATCAATTCTGCTGCCGGTGGGTTGCATCCATCTTTGGGGATGTCAATCCTAACTGGCGTATTGGCAACAGAGACGCGTGATCTGACAATCTTCTGGTTGTCAGTAAAATTATCCGGTAGTAAATGTGCTGTATTCTGAAGATGAAGGATCTTCAGGATCTCATCTTCACATTGACTAGTACGCGGATCATAATGAGATAACGTCTTATTGTCCCAAGAAATGGTCCCAGAAACTTCTGGCTTCTTAAACTATGTGCCTAGTTTAGGAAATACATTTTCATCAAACTCACAGTCATCAAAACGTGCCTTAAATGCGTCACCCGTCAGGGGTTCAAGATATCTAATTATAGAGGGTGAATCATACCCTATATAGATACCCAAACGACGTTGTGGACCCATTTTGGTCCTTTGAGGTGGTGCAATGGGGACGTAGACTGCACAACCAAACACTCTCAAATGAGAAATATTTGGAGGTGCACCATATGCTAGCTGCATCGTCGATAAAACATGGCCACCAAAGGGCCGTATTCTCATAAGCGATGCGGCATGCAATATGGCATGGCCCCAACATCCACAGGAAACTGAGATTGCATCAGCAATGGACGTGCAATCCATTGTAGTCTCTTTATCAGAGATTCTGCTAACACATTCTGGGTGTGAACATGTGCTACTGGATGTTCAACTTCGATGCCAGTTGCTTGGCTGTAGTCTTGAAAGACTTGAGAAGTGAATTCTCCCGCATTATCAAGACGAAGTTTCTTGATATGGTTATCCGGGAAATGAGCCCATAACTTAATAATTTGTGCCAAAAACTTTGAAAAAGCTAGGTTGCGGGTGGACAAGAGGCACACATAAGACCATTTTGATGATGCATCTATCAGTACCATAAAGTACCGAAATGGGCCACTTGCTGGGTGAATAGGCCAGCAAATATCCCCATGTATTCTCTCCAAGAAGCTAGGAGACTTAAATCCCACTTTCAATAGGGATGCTCTCGTTATTAATTTACCCTTGAAACAAAGCAGACATGGAAAATCACTTTTCTGAAGAATCTTCAGGTTCTTCAGATTATGTCCTAAAGATTGGGTGATGATGCGCTGCATCGTTGCTGATCCAGAGTGACCAAGTCTGTTATGCCAGAGTCTGAATTCTGGAGATGAAAGGCACTTCTGGTGCACAGTCAAATTAGCTTCTATAGGTTTAATATAAGTATGATAGAGACCCAACGGGAGTCCCTTAAATCGTTCTAAGACAGTTTTAAACCGTTTTTTGACGAGTAACATACATATATTCATCCTCATGTATATCTATAGTTTTTAAGTGATAGCCGTTTAAACGGTTATCTTTGAAACTTAATATATTCCTATTTGATTTAGGAGAGAAAAGTGCATCTTTTATTATTAGTCTTTTGTTATTTGGGAGCATAATCATTGCTTCACCAGATCCTTCAATTATGTTAGATAGTCCTGAAATAGTAATAACAGGACCATCATAATTATTTAAGCTAAAAGTTTTTTCTTGAAGGATTGTGTGCATCGAGGCACTGTCCACTAGGCACTCACACTTCATCTATAGATAATGAAATCAATACTTTAATAAAAGGAAGACATTCATTTATTGAAAAAGTAAAGATTAAACCAACTACAGATGACAAAGTAAATGCATAATAGATAAAAATGACATCAATATAGGATGTCTTCATTCTCGAAGTCATCCAGTGTGAACTTGGATGTCGACAGGGTGTCCACCAGATTTGTTTCAACGGGAGACTTCAGGCTCGCCTGATACAGATCTTGGAGGTGTCATGGAGTACGACAGTTTTTGGACCAATGTCCAGTCATGCCACATCTGTGGCATTTGTCCTCCCAATTATTGTTGGGAATAGACGTCTGTCCAGTGTTCTTTTTCTTCCACTGGAGTTTCTTCTTTCCCTCATTTTTGTTGCTTTGGGGAGGGATGTTGTGCTGGGGAGGACCTCTGAGTTTCCCTTTGTTGAATTTTCCCTTCTGTTTGTTCTTCTGCTTCTGGGAAGAAACTCTGTGAGCCTCAAGGAGAGAAGCTGAGCCTGCAGGGCATAGGTTATGGGTGGCCAGTAGTAACTCTTTATTCTGCTCCGCCATGAGAAGGCAGGAGTGCAGGTCAGAGTACATAGTGAACTTGCATTCACGGTACTGTTGCATGAGGATCGCATTCTTCTCATGGAAGGATGTGTAAGTCTTTTCCAACATGCGTTCTTCCGTCACTTGTTCGCTACACAGCTTCAGGCGTGAGGTGATAATGTAAAGCACTGAGTTATACTCAGTAATGGACTTGAAGTCCTGTAGACGGAGATTTTCCCACTCATAACGTGCACGTGGGAAGATCACATCTTTCTGATGTTTATACTTGTCCTCCAGTGCAGTCCACAACTCTAGTGGGTCTTCTACAGTGAGATACTTAGCCTTCAGGGTCCGATCAATATGTCGTCTGATATAGATTATGGCTTTCGACTTATCTACATCAGAGACTTGTGGTGTAGAAGCTGCCTCAGCAGTGCCTGTTGTCGTGGGCACATGAGTAGAGATTGTGGCCATTAGTCCCTGTGCACGCAAGTGGAACTTCAGGTCCGCATACCAGCTAAGATAATTCTTTCTAAACGCATCGAGACCTTCAAAGTCAATGCTCTATATTTTTGCCATTTTATCTATGCATTTAAATTGACATGAATTAATAAAACATATTAAAAAATCATGTAAATCTAATAAATTAGTTGTGTGGATCAGCCAGTCACCATATAATAAAGTCCGAAGTCTAAAATTATATAGTCTAGGAAATACAAAAGACTAAAATGAAAAATTACAACTTGGAAACCCATTGGGGTCCCTGCAAATTTGCAATTTGGCCTCCGTCTTCTTGGAATAAAAGTTCGGTCTTTGGCTTTATACAAATTATATCCTCACTACAATTTCTCTCAAAAAGAAAAGAAAATACGAGGAATATGAAATGGTGACAAATTGGCCGATCCAAAACCACAACGTAATTTATTAAATATCCACGTAATTTATAAATTATGCAACAAAAGCAGGCATAAATAATTGTGCAACATCACAGGCTTATCAAATTTAATGTAATCAACATCGCACGTAATATATTGGAGAAATATAAAATATTTAATAATTACTTGGGCCACGTGGAGACATATCATGCACCGTTAGGTTAGATAACTAACGGCAGAGCGACCTCAGGACCTTCCATAATTATTAAATAAAAAAATCTTATTTATCCAAATTATGCAGATAGTGATGTTATTGATATTATATGGACCACAAACAAATAATATCCCAAAATGAATATTAATGCAACACATCAATTTATCTAGATTTTTCAGAATTTCTAGTAATAACATGATATTTTCTGATATTCTTCTAGAATTAATGGAAATTTTCTGAGTTTAAATTTATATTTAAATCAGAAGAATAACATAACCCAATTATGTCAATAAAAAGCCCTTAGGCTTGCTGCAGGCTTCAGGCCAAACAAACAAAAAAAATCTCAATTTTTATTTATAATAAATGGGTAAATGGGGTAATAGCCTATATGATAAGTGATGCAAAAATAATTGCATGAGAATAAAGTTGAGAGAAAACCAATGTTAATTTTTAGGAGCTGGTTTTAAGTACTCCCTAAACAACTTAAAAAAAGGTTTGGGTTCCTGTAACATCTTAAATGCATAATTGCATGAGAATAATGTTGAGAGAAAACTAGTGTTAATTTTAAGTACTAGAATTATTCTTAGAAATCATCTCTACTATTATAATTACAGTTTTCCCTTCCGAGTTGGAACTTGGATTTCTCTTCGAGATGTTGTGGGCTGACTAGTAACAGATACTCTGGGTCAAATTTTTTTAATATAAAAGCATTAAAATTTAACTTGATAAAAAATCTAATCTTCCAATAAATTCGTACTTAAACCAAATTCAAATGACATGTCACATCTTTATTAAAATCGGCACCACTAATCCTCAGTTTCTAATGGCATGACATCATTAAATAGTTCATAAATGTCAAAGCCCATCATTTATCCAAATCAAATACATAATAAAACTGTGCAAATTTTTATTTCACTTCGCATGCATTTGCATATGGTCAAAACTCTCGTATGATTTTGAACATCACATATGTGACACAGATGCATCTACGTTGACAGGGGGCGTGACACACTGATACTCAATAAATTCATAAATATGCAGAGAGTACGCATGTCCTGCACAAGTGCTACATTTCTTCATAGTCTACCAAATTAAGGGAATTTTGGTGAAAATAGTATTGATTTTTTTTCTATTTTTTATATGTTGATTTGAGTAAATCAATTAATATACATATGTAAAAAATAGAATACGGTCCATAATATATATCTACGGGATTAGAATTTTTACCTCTAGAACAAAGATCTAGGGAAGAACAAATAAAATCCGTAGATAAAAATCCCCGTTCCCGCAATCCGTGAAAGAAATCAGTCGATCGTTGTCGCAAAAGCTTTGCCGCAACTACAAGATTCCTTTACAAGAGGGAAATTTTGTTGGCTCAGAAAAAAAATTCTATTAGAGCGAAGTCATGCTGATAACGTATTGGAGATCAATTAACCATGGCTATAGCTCATGGTGCCATTTTATTATATCAACATGTTAATAAGGGGAGACCAATGGTCTCTAGTATACCAAAGGTCCACCTCACTACCATGTATGGGGTGTTTATGGTGGATAAATAAGGGGGAGACCATAAGTCTCCCCCCACTCATAACAATCATTTAATAAAACGATCCATATCTCCAAAAAATGGGGAAAATAGCGCAAAGCTCAGAACAATCCGTAAAAATGCCCTTTGGGACCAAGAGAATGCCATCTTCAACTAAAATATAAGAGAAGATAAAATTTGTCCAAAAAATCATATCATTCAATATAAAGATCGCCATCTTCAATTGGAAAATTAGAGAAGACAAACATTGGTTATAAAAATTATATCATTTAATAAAAAGATTCATATCTTCCATAAAATATATAAAATAGCTCTAAACTCAGAAAAATCTGCAAAAATGTCTGTTGGAACCGGGAGATCCCATTTTCAACTTAAAAATAATTGAAGACAAACTTGAGCAATAAAAATCATATCATTTAATAAAAAGATCCATTTCTTTAATAAAATAAAGAGCATAGCAACAAGCTCAGAAAATCCGAAAAAAATGCTCGTTGGAACCGGGAGATCGCTATGTTCAACTGAAAAAATAGAAGACAAAATTAGGCTATAAAAATCATATCATTTATTTAAAAGATCCATAACTTTACATAAATTTAGAAAATTGCCCGGAGCCCAAAAAATCTGCAAAAATGTACATTGGAACCGAGAGATCACCAGCTTCAACCAAAAAATAAGAGAAGAAAAAATAAGGCCAAAAAAAATCATATCATTCAATGAAAAATTTCATCACTTCCCGAAAATGAAAAATAACCACAAGCTCTGAAAATTCCGCAAAAATGTTCGTTTGGACCGGAGATTGCCATCTTCAACTAAATAATAAAATAACAAAAAATTAGTTTATAAAAATCATATCATTTAAAACAAACATGCATATCATACAGAAAATGTAGAAAATAGATCGAAGCCCAGAAAAATCCACAAAAATGTATGTTGGAACTGGAGATCGTCATCTTCAACAGAAAAATAATTGAAGCCAAAATTCATATCATTTAATAAAAATATACATATCTGCCATAAAATGTAGAAAATAGCCCCAGCTCAGAAAAATCCTTACAAATGTCCGTTGGAACTAGGAGATTGCCATATTCAATTAAAAATGAGTTGACAAAATTAGGCCAAAAAAATTTTATCCTTTAATAAAAAGGTTCATGTCTCTCAGAAAATGTACAAAAAGCCCCAAACTAAGAAAAATCCACAAAAAATGTAGGAACATGGAGATCGCCATCTTCAACTAAAAATAAGATTAGATAAATTAGGATATAAAAATCATGTCATATAATATAACGATTCTTATCTTCCCGAAAGTGTAGAAAAAAGCCTTGAGCTCAGATAAATCCGCAAAAATATCTATTGGTACCGAGAGATCGCCATTTTCAACTGGAAAATACGAGAAGACAAAAATGAAGGCAAAATATCATATCATTTAAAAAATGATCCATATCTTCCAAAAATGTGGAAAAAAGCCAGAGCTAAGAAAAATCCGTAAAAATGCCCGTTGGAACCGGGTGATCGCCATCTTCAACAAGAAAATAAGAGAAGGCAAATTTAGGCTAGAAAAATCATATCAATTAATAAAAAGATTCATATATTTCATAAAATGAAGAAAATAGATCAAGCTCAGAAAATGATATATAAAAATCTTTTCTGTTGAAGATCTCAAATATCCAAGTTACAACGGACATTTTTATAGATGAAGATGGCGATTTTCTGGTTTCCAATTTTGTCTTCTCTTATATTTCAGTTGAAGATGGTGATTTTCCGGTTCCAACGGACATTTTTTGGACTAATTTTGTCTTCTCATATATCATTTAATAAAACGATCCATATATTCCTGAAAATGTGAAAAATAGCCCTGACGTCAGAAATATCTGCAAAAATGTCCATTGGAACCGGGAGATCACCAACTTCTACTGGAAAAAAGAGACGATAAAATTAGGCCAAAAATCATACAATTTAATAAAACGATACATATCTTCCAGAAAATGGGGAAAATAGTCTGGAGCTCAGAAAAATCCGCAAAATTGTCTGTTGTGATTGAGAGAATGCCATCTTCTACTGAAAAATACGAGAAGACAAAATTAGGCCAAAAATCATATCATTCAAAATAAAGATCGCCATCTTCAACTCGAAAATAAGTGAAGACAAACGTAGGTTATAAAAATCATATCGTTTAATAAAAAGATGCATATCTTCCAAAAATGTAGAATATATCACTGAGCTTAGAAAAATCCGCAAAAATGTCTGTTGGAACCGGAAGATCGCCATCTTCAACTTAAAAAATAATAGAAGACAAACTTAAGCTATAAAAAGCATATCATTTAGTAAAAAGATCCATATCTTCCATAAAATAAAGAAAATAGCACAGAGCTCAAAAATCCACAAAAATTTTTGTTAGAACCGGGAGATCGCTACGTTCAACTGAAAAATAAGAGAAGACAAAATTAGGCAATAAAAATCATATCATTTAATATAAAGATTCTTATTTTTCAAAAAATGTAGAAAATATCCACGAACTAAGAAAAATCCACAAACATAACCGTCGGAACCAGGAGAGCGCAAAATTTAATGAAAAAGAGAGAACGAAAAATTAGGCAAAAATATCATATCATTGAATAAAATGATCAATATCTTCCAGATAATACAGAAAATAGCCCAGAGCTCAGAAAAATCTTCAAAAATATTCGTGTGAACCGGGGATTGCCATCATCAACAAATAATTTAAGAGAAGATAAAATTTGCCAAAAAACCATAACATTTAATAAAATGATCGTTATCTACTAGAAAATACAGAAAATAGCCCCAAGGTCAGAAAAATCTGCAAAAATTTCTGTTGGATCCGAGAAACCGTCACCTTCAAGTGAAAAATAAGAGAAAACAAACGTCGACGCTAAAAATTATATCATTTAATAAAAAGATCCATATCGATAATAAAATATAAAAAAACATTGAGTTCAAAAAATCCGCTATTATTTACGTTTGAACTGGGAGATCGCCATCATCATTTGAAAAATAAGAAAAGACAAAATTTGGCTAGAAAAATTATATCATTTAATAAAATATCCATATCTTACAGAAAATGTAGAAAATAGTCCCGACCTCAGAATTATCGGCCAACATGTCCGTTTATCCCGGAATATCACCATCTTCAATTGAAAAATAAGTGAAGACAAAATTAGGATACAAAAATCATATAGCGTAATAAAAGATCCATACATTCCAGAAAAAGTAGAAAATAATCCCGAGCTCAGAAAAATCCGCAAAAAATGTCCGTTGGAATTGGGTGATCACAATCTTCAACAAAAAAATAAGAGAAGACATAATTAGGCCAAAATATCATTTCATTTTATAAAACGATCCATATCTTCCAAAAATGTGGAACATAGGCCAGAGCTCAAAAAAATCCGCAAAAATGTCCGTTTGAACTAGGTGATTGCCATGTTCAATTGGAATAAAAGAGAAGTCAAAATTAGGCCAAAACATCATATCATTTAATAAAAATATCGTCATCTTCATCTGGAAAATAAGAGAAGACAAATTTAGGACAGAAAAATCATTACAATCAATAAAAAGATCCATATCTTTCATAAAATGAATAAAATAGCACCAATCTCAGAAAATGATATATAAAAATCTTTTCAGTTGACGACGGCGATATCTCGGTTACAACGGACATTTTTATAGATGAAGGTGGTGATTTCACGACTTCGAATTTTGTCTTCTCTTATCTTTCAGTTGAAGGTGTCGATTTCCTGGCTCCAAGAGACATTTTTGGCCTAATTTTGTCTTCTTTGTTATTATTTAATAAAACGATCCATATATTCCAGAAAAATGGAAAATATCCCGGAGCTTAGAAATATCCGCAAAAACGTCCATTGGAACCGCGAGATCGCCAACTTCAACTTCAACAGGAAATTAAGAGAAGACAGAATTAGGCCTAAAATCTTATCATTTAATAAACGTTCCATTTCTTCCAGAAAATCTGGAAAATAGCCCGGACCTTAGAAAAATCTGCAAAAATTTCCTTAGGGCCCGAGAGAAGGCCATCTTCAACTAAAATATAAGAGAAGACAAAATTAGGCCAAAAATCGTATCATTCAATATAAAGTTTGTCATCTTAAACTGGAAAATAAGAAGAAACAAACATAGGTTAATCATATCATTCAATAAAACCATCCATATCTTCCATAAAATGTAGAAAATATGCCGGAGCTCAGAAAAATCCGCAAAAAAGTCTGTTGGCACCGGGAGATCGCCATCTACAACTTAAAAATAATAAAAGACAAACTTAAGCTATTAAAATCATATCATTAATAAAAAGATCCATATCTTCCATAAAATAAAGAAAATAGCAAAGATATTAGAAAATCCGTAAAAATGTCCGTTAGAACCGGGCGATCGCTATGTTCAACCAAAGAAAATAAGAGAAGACAAAATTTATCAATAAAAATCATATCTTTTAATATAAAGATTCTTATTTTCCATAAAATGTAGAAAATATCTCTGAGCTCTGAAAAATCTCCAAAAATATCCGTCGGAACCGGAAGAGTGCAAAATTTAACGAAAAACAGAGAAGGGAAAATTAGGCCAACATATCATATCATTTAATAAAACGATCTATATCTTCTAAATAATACAGAAAATAGCCCAGATCTCAAAAAAATCCTCAAACATATCGGTGTGAACCGGGAGATCGCCATCATCAACGAAAAATCTAAGAAAGGCAAAATTTGGCAAAAAAATCATAGCATTTAATAAAACGATCGTTATCTTTCCAGAAATATAGAAAATAGCCTCGAGGTGACAAAAATCCGCAAAAAATTCCGTTGGAACAGGGAAACTGCCATTTTCAAGTGAAAAATAAGAGAAGACAAACGTAGGCTATAAAAATTATATCATTTAATTAAAAAATCCATATCTTCAATAAAATGTAGAAAAAAGCATGGAGTGCAGAAAAACCCGTAAAAATTTCGTTGGAACCAGGAAATTGTCATCATCAATTCAAAGAGAAGGGAAGACAAAATTAGGATAGAAAAATCATATCATTGAATAAAAATGTCCATATCTTATAGAAAATGTAGAAAATAGTCCTTAGCTTAGAAATATCAGCCAAAATGTCCGTTGGAACCGGGATATCGTCATCTTCAATTGAAAAAAATAAGAGAAGGCAAAATTATGCTACAAAAAGAATCTATTATACATTTGACAGTGATTTTTGAATCCTAGGGCTGACTAGGACAAGCTGGCTAGGACAAAGGGGTTGATAGAAAGACGGCCATGATTAATTCTTAGGAAATGAACGGTTAGGATTAAACTTTGAGATGAATGTTTTGTATTTTAAACATACTTTTAATATTTGTGGGACCAATTTGATAGCAACAGCCTTTTTTTGGAGAGAGCAACAACAATTTAAATCATTTTTGGTAAAAGCAAAAGGCTTTTTGGGAAAGAGCAAGAGACGTTTTTGGGGAGAGCTTCCCAAAACTCGGCTCTTGCTCTTCCCCAAAATCATTTCCCGAGCAGCAGAAGAAATCACAACAGAAAGTCTCGCCAAAATCAAACAGCAACATCAGTCGAGCTGCAGAAGAATTGCAAACAAGATCCAGTCTCTCATTCATTTCCCCAAAGCAGCAAGAGAAATCGCAAAATCCCCAACCCGTCTCTCTTTTATTTCTGGAATCATCTCGCAAAATCCCCAACCTGTCTCTCTTTTATTTCTGGAATCATCTAGCAAAATTCATTCTCACCCCAAAGCAGTTCTCGCAACGCCTGAATTAACGCCTCAAGAATAGGAATCGCAAGCAAGAACAGTAAGGTCAGTAATTTGGAATCATCTCCCACAGCGCTCCTCAATTCTTCACAAAAAGAATGCTTGGGGTTTCATTTTCTTGAGCAAGGTGCTTTCTTTATCTCCTCTTTCATTTATTATATTGAAATTTTCAACTCGAATTGATCTATTTTTGTCGATTCTTCTCGCAAATTCATTGTCACTTTTGTGAAAAATCCTTTTCCATCAGAATTCGTTCTCACTTTTGTGAAAATTTTCAACTCGAATCGAGGACTTCTGATATCCTTTTCTGGGAAAGTCGCAGGAGTCTCAATATGCGAGAAGCTGCTATCTTCTTTGGTTCGATTCTTTGAGCAGGAAGAAATATGATAAATGTGAATCATTTTGTTACGGTTATCAGGCTTTAGGGCTTTTTGTCATTAAAACGGTTGGTTTTTGTGATGGGATATAAGAATCTGATGGCGTCGTCGGGTATCGTCTCAAAAATTCATTCTCACTTTTCAAATGGAATATCAGAAGTCCCATTTGGCCCATTTTGAGAACTCCCATATACGCTGGCTGTGCTGACGTTTCTTTTTCGATACGCAGGTGGACCACTCCATTGTGGAGAGCTTTGCTCAAGGAGGGAGGGTGGCCGCCACTGCAAGTCCTTTTGACGTCAAAGAGGATGCATTGGTTCTCAATTAAGTTACATTCGTTTGCAAGTGGGGAGGATTATCATATTCTTTTTAATCTGAAATGAAATGTTAGGACATGGGTCAGCCATCAAAATGGAGGTTTTAGGATTTTCTGTGTATAACTTTACATTTTTCCTTTCCTGAAGGAATTGTGGTACCAGAGCATACCAACTTTGAAGCGGTGCTTGCAACAATCAGCGGTGTAGATGCTCAAGTGTCTCACTTATCAGCAGATGAAGACGGTATTACTTGATACAATAGATTGATTTCCACCTGAGAGTCTTGATCTGATGACTTATCAATCGCTATTGCTGGACGACCAAAAGATAGCAGCTTCTCGGTGCAACCTCTACCTGTTTGGGTGTTCCAACGGGCTGAAGACCGCTACCATGTCACTGGGAAAAGCTCGAAGTTCATGTTTTCGCGATGTTGTTGGTCAGTGATGTGAGATTGCATTTATTGTCGCCAGTGTGATGTTGTGTAACATGTGTTCCATCATACGGATGAAATTTGTGATCTATTTGCGATCTATTTAATTGATTAGCTGTATATGCAATCATTTACATGATGTCTCTTTGCATGGATTGAGTTGTTACGTGTCTTAAACTACAGTTGTTTTCTGCCGTATGGTTGTTATGCACTTTTATGAATGTAACTCGCTTTCATGCCTTAATCGTTGCAAAACTAATCTTGGGATTTGCAATTAGATGTCGTTTGTATTACCGCCTATAATTAAGTGGGGAGGCAATCAATCAGTATCATTTAATAATGCGTAAAAATTATGTACCTTAAATCGTGATGCTTACGCTAATTTTAATTACAAAAAAAATACAGTCCCGAGCGCATCAACATGTTCAACATCTATTATACAATCTATATTACATGGCCATTTGTCCTACGTGACATCAAAAATATGACTAGGACATAAATTGGTTACTATGACATGGCCATTTGCAATTTTTAGAAACCAAGTAACCAAATCTATTATACATTTGACGACGTTTTTCGAATTTTCATGTGTTTGGATTCCAGTTTTGGGTTTTGAATTTTCATGGGTTTCTCCTACTAGCCACTATTAGCCAGTTCCATGTTATCTTATTGGTGCGGATAAACATTTTATCGGGGGAGAACTAAAATTTTGGGATAAACTTTAAAGAAGCCCGAGCGTAACGCCTTTAAGGGTTGGTACATTCTCCTTCTTTATGTGTCTCGTTAGGTTTGTCATTTTTGAAAAGTGGTTGCCTTACCTGTTCCTGATGGCCCTCCGCAGTGTTGGGGACACTTTTCTGAGGTTGCTTCGAATCAACTAGCAGAAAATGGGGAGTAATGGAGGCCCAATGAAGCAGGAACTCGGAAATTCTGCACCTTATATGCCGAAGTGGAAACACCAAAACTTAGCAGCTTATCTTTAGGCGGCCTTCCTACTTTTTTCCGTCTGGGGGGCTGGAGAACGGATGCGCATATTTTTTTTCTAATCCTTATAGTTGATAAGGACTTATTAAAAATCGTCTAACAAACCCAAAAATTTTGAATTTTAGGGATCCACTAGTTGATAAGGATTAACTAGTTTTAATTAAAAGCCATTTAGTTGTTCGACGAACATAGAATTGTCATTGATGAATCCTCCATCTCCATCTTCGCTCTCTGATATATACCGGTAATGTATCAGTACCAAACACAACCTACACATCCAATCCTTTTGTAAGACAACCTTCATATTATATTGTTACATCTTAAAATTTTCCCTCCCGTCAAATATATCTGACTTGTGTCACTAACTACCAATCGTCGCATATGAAAAATTCATTACAATCCAAACCCATTGCACCTCCTGTTATATTGCTTCTATTGCTTCTGGGAAAACTATGGCACTTGCTTTCAAGCCGGTACTGCTACATTATTTTAAGCCTACGATTTCTCTTATCTTCCATTCTCTCTTCTCGGCTTTCTGTCTTTTCGGTCTCAGTTACCTTTTCTTTTATGTCTTAGAAAGCTGTGGATTCCCCTCCCAAGTACAGTACCCTCCCAATGAAGTCGTCGAACTAAACTATGCATCTGTTAGTGCTATGCCCGACGATTCACTATTAGTCTTTATCATTATTTAAATACAGCTAGACATATTATCTGGGAAAGAGGGAGAGTCTTGACAGACACCATACCTAGCCAGGGAAGGGGACCTACATGGGAGGAAAGAGACGGAAGGCCAAGCCGCGCCAGTAAGCAGTCTTATGCACTAAAAAATCTCGTCAGTGAAGCTAGCTACTTGAATTGAACTCGAGAAGGCTGAAAAGGAGAGGTCCATTTTCATAATAGGAAAGAGACACTGCACTGAAACTAAAAAATTTTGAACTTGGAAATTTATCGGGGTGAACCCTAAAATTTTGGATATGAACTAAATTTTGAAGGTACTATTTTTGTTGAGGAACTAAGATTTTTGTGATGAACTTAATTCCTTGGGATGAGCTAAATTTTTGGGGAACTACGCCTTTGACAGGGGAATATCTTAACTGAACCGTGCCCTACGGGCACGGGTTATGACTAGTATATAGTTAAAAGAAAATCCATATCTTCCAGAAAATGTAGAAAATAATTCCGAGGTCAGAAAAATCTGCAAAAATGTCTGTTAAAACCAGGAGATCGTCATCTTCAACTGGAAAAATAAGAGAAGACTAAATTTGGCCAAAATATCATATCATTTAATAAGACGATCCATATCTTCCAGGAATGTGGAAAATAGGCCTGAGCTCAGAAAAATCTGGAAAAATGTCCGTTGGAACTGGGTGATCGCCATCTTCAACTGGAATATATGAGAAGACAAAATTAAGCCCAAAATCATATCATTTAATAAAAAGATCGTCATCTTCAACTGTCATCTTCAACTGGAAAATAAGAGAAGACAAATTTAGGACAGAAAAATCATATCAATTAATAAAAAGATCCATTCTTGCTTAAAATGAATAAAATAGCACCAAACTCAGAAAATGATGTACAAAAATATTTTAAGTTGAAGATGGCGATATCCCGGTTACCACAAACCTTTTATAGATGAAGATAGTGATTTCCTTGTTCCGAATTTTGTCTTCTCTTATCTGTCAGTTGAAGATGTCGATTTTCCAGTTCCACGTACATTTTTGGCCTAATTTTGTCTTTCCTGATATCATTTAAAAACAATCTATATATTCCAAAAAATATGAAAAATATCCCGTAGGATAGAAATATCCCCAAAAATTTCTGTTGGAACCGAGAGATCGCGGGACTTCAACTGGAAATTAAGAGAAGACAAAATTAGGCCAATAAATCATATCATTTAATAAAACGTTCCATATCTTCCAGACAATGTGGAAAATGGCCCGGAGCTCAGAAAAATAACAGAAGACAAACTTAAGCTATAAAAATCATATCATTTAAAAAAATATCCATATCTTCCATAAAATAAAGAAAATAGCATAGAGATCAGAAAATCTGAACAACAATGTCCGTTGGATCTGGGAGATCGCCATGTTCAACTGAAAAATAAGAGAAGACAAAATTTGTCAATAGAAATCATATCATTTAATGTAAAGATTCTTATTTTCCATAAAATGTAGAACTATCCCCGAGCTAAGATAAATCTGGGAGATCGCCAAATTTAACGAGAAGAGGAGACAAAATTAGGCAAAAATATCATATCATTTAATAAAACGATCAATATCTTACAAATAATATAGAAAATAGCTCAGAGCTCAGAAAAATCCTCAAAAATATCCGTGGGAACCGAGAGATTGTCATCATAGAGAAGACAAAATTAGACAAAAAATCATAGCATTTAATAAAACGATTGTTATCTTCCCGAAAATATATAAAATAAAATATAGAAAATAGCCAGGTGGTCAGAAAAATCCGCACAAATTTCCATTGGAACCGAAAAATCGCCATTTTCAAGTGAAAAATAAAAGAAGACAAACGTAGGCTATAAAACTTATATCATTTAATTAAAAAATCCATATATACAATGAAATATAGAAAATAGCCTTGAGTTTAGAAAAATCCGTAAAAATTTTTGTTGGAACATGGAGATCGCCATCATCAATTTAAAAAGAAGAGAAGACAAACTTAGGCTTGAAAAATCATATCATTGAATAAAAATATCCATATCTTTCATAAAATTTAGAAAATAGTCCTCAGCTTAGAAATATCGGCCAAAATGTCCGTTGGAACCAGGATCTCATCATCTTCAACTGAAAAAAAATTAGAGATGACAAAATTAAGCTGCAAAAAGAATATACTGTAAAAGAAAATCCATATCTTCGAGAAAACGTAGAAAATAATTCCGAGCTCATAAAAATCCGTAAAAATGTTCGTTAGAACCAGGAGATCGCCATCTTCAACTAGAAAAATAAGAGAAGACAAAATTTGGCCAAAATATAATATTATTTAATAAAACGATCCATATCTTCCAAAAATGTCGAAAATAGGCCTGAGCTCAAAAATATCCGGAAAATGTCCTTTGGAACTTGGTGATCGCCATCTTCAACTGGAATATATGAGAAGACAAAATTAGGCCCAACATCATATCATTTAAAAAAGATCGTCATCTTCAACCGTCATCTTCAACTGGAAAATAAGAGAATAAAAATTTAGATAGAAAAATCATATCAATTAATAAAAAGATCCATATCTTTCATAAAATGAATAAAATAGCACCAAACTCAGAAAATGATATACAAAAATATTTTAAGTTGAAGATGGCGAAATCCCGGTTACCACGGACATTTTATAGATGAAGATGGCGATTTTCTTGTTCCGAATTTTGTCTTCTCTTATCTTTCAGTTGAAGATGTCGATTTCCCGGTTCCAACAGATATTTTTGGCCTAATTTGTCTTCAAAGATATCATTAAAAAAATGATCCATATATTCCAGAAAATATGGAAACTATCTAGTAGCTCAGAAATATCCGCAAAAATGTTCGTTGGAATCGGGAGATCGCTAACTTCAAGTATAAATTAAGAGAAGACAAAATTAGGCCAAAAAACCATAGCATTTAATAAAACATTCCATATCTTCCAGAAAATGTGGAAAATAGCGAGGAGCTCAGAAAAATATGCAAAAATTTCCTTTGTGACCGAGAGAAGGCCATCTTTAACTGAAATATAAGAGAAGACAAAATTAGGCCAAAAAATCATATTATTAAATATAAAGATCGCCATCTTCAACTGGAAAATAAGAGAAAACAAACTTAGGTTATAAAATTCATATCGTTTAATAAAATGATCCATATCTTCCATAAAATGTAGAAAATATACCGGAGCTCAGAAAAACTGCAAAAATGTCCGTTGAAACTGGAAGATCGCGATCTTCAACTTAAAAATAATAGAAGACAAATTGAAGCTATAAAATTCATATCATTTAATAAAAGATCCATATCTTCCATATAATAAAGAAAATAGCACAACGATCAGAAAATCCAAAAAAATGTCCATTGGATCTGGGAGATTGCAATGTTCAACTGAAAAATAAGAGAAGACAAAATTTGGCAGTAGAAATAATATCATTTTAATATAAATATTCTTATTTTCCATAAAAAGTAGAAAATATCCCCGAGCTCAGAAAAATCCGCAAAAATATCCGTCGGAACCTGGAGATCACCAAATTTAACGAAAACGAAGAAGAAAAATTAGGTCAAAAATCATACCATTTAATAAAACGATCGATCTCTTCTACATAATACATAAAATAGGTTATATCTCAGAAAATCCGCAAAAATATCTGTTGGTTCCAGGAAATCGCCATCATTAGCGAA